>PVKN010016712.1:0-17733 GCA_004027915.1 Capromys pilorides | reverse complement strand
CTCCATCCCGCGTGAAGGTCACCAAGTCATGGAACTCCGCCGTGCTCACTGGCTGGAAGCGCCATGTCACCGACACAGGGACCCGGGCTGGGTAGTGGGGCTTGATGATGCACTGCAAGTCAAAGGAGTCGCTGTAGGTCACCCCAGGTGTCCGGGAGATGGCTGTCACTGCAAAGCCTGTTTCTGGACAGAGAGTAGACAGATTCAACCACAGGAGATCTCTGGTTTTCTCATGCAGCAAGACAGCAGTGATAGGACTGCTGGGAAGGCCAGGGTACACGGTGGGGACCCATGACTCTTCCGAGCTTCCTTGTCATCCTGGTACTAATGCACCTTGGTCTCCAAAATCTACCCGAAAAGGCCCAGGCCATTCTCATGTGAGACCCCCATGCGGACCTGCATTAGATCCTCCTCTAGAATCAGATGCCCCTGCCTGTCAGGGGCTGATTACATGTAGCTAGGGCCATATTGAGGAAATCAGAGATTCCATGCAAAAGCAGGGGAAAATGCCCCGAGGCCAGTACACACCCACCAGCCTGGTCCCTTCCCCTGCCACAGGGTCTGGGAGCCCCAGAAGTGGGGCAGAGGCAGGAGGCCTCCATCCCCTCCTCACCTCCTCACAGAACCTGGGGCAGAGAGGCAGTGAGAGACCCATGACAGGAGGTGACCTCAGCTGAGGTGGGGAACAGTGGTCCCCAACTCAGGATTCTGCAGTCTAACCAGATGCGCAGCACCACAAAACCCTCATGCTCGATCCTCAGTGCAGGGGCCTGGGGCCCCTTCAACCTGGAAATGCTGTTCTCTGTTAGTGCACTGTGTAGAGTCATGCAACCAGCAGCAGCCGGAGTTCGCCGAGCATAGTGCATGTGCCAGACCTCACTAGGAAAACAACCGTGTCAGGGAAGAAGACTGACTGTTCCTTTGCGCCGGGCACAGAGGGGATGAAGGGAACTGGGCAGCCAGAAAGCTGCAGTCAGGCCACAAACCTGTGCACACCTGACTCTGGGGCCTCTGGCTGCTGCTCCCCTCATGGGCAGTGCAACACACAGCTATGAGCACGGGCTCTGCCACCAGCTGCCACCTCCTAGCTGAGCGGCATGAAACAAGTGACCTAACTTCTCTCTGCTACATCCCCATCTGGAAAATGGGTCTTTCTGAAGACAGAACAAGTATCTGTAATGCCTGGAATGGTATCTGGCACACAATTTCTAAAAATATGCTTAAGAAACAAAACGGACACAAAGGAAAGTAAAGGCCAGGCACACAGCAAACCTCCTTCCTTGCCACAGAAGTTGTCAACACAAATGTGTTAAAAACTCCAGATCTTAATTTTGATTTCATAATGAATATCCTTAAAACAATGCTTAAGACCCAGTGCTGGGGAGATAGCTCAGCGGGATAAATGCCTGCCAGGCAAGCACAAGGATCTGAGTTCAATCTCAGGTACCACAGGCTGTGCCAGGTACAGAAATGGCATGGTGGCACACACCTGTAATCCCAAGCACTAGGGAGGCTGAGACAGGATGATCACTATGAGTCCAAACTGCTTAGCGAGACCATGTATCTTAAAAAAATAAATAAAGGACCATCCCTAAATATCACATAGTCATTTTTTGACCTGTGGGTAGCATGTGTTGCCCCACAAGGGGTGCAGAACATGACCTTGGGGACAGGGCCAGCAGTGACTCTCGCAGCGTGCCTGGTGAGGCCAGTGTCTTAGTCACAGACTACAGTATGTGGAGTACCTGAAGCGATCCACACACACAGGTGCAACAGCCTATGAGCTCTACCTATTCCCTTAGCCGGGCCACCTGTCACTGTCACCTTGCTCCAGAGGGGATTGCAGCTAACCACACTGACAGGAACGCCATGCTGGTGCTCACTTGAGAGCAAACAGCCAAGGTCAGCCCAGCCTCCCGTGCTTTCCTGCCCTGATTACAGTTGGGCTAGCACTGTCGGTGTGTGTGTGTGTGTGTGTGTGTGTGTGTGTGTGTGTGCAGTATGTGTATGTGTATGTGTAGTGGGTCCCCGAACAGCCCCCTCGGGACAACTCAGCTGCGGGGACTGTAGGACGCAGTGAATAGAGCATCCAGAGATGCTCCTGCAGAGCCGGCCCTGACTCGCGGCAGCCACACCTCGGACACTGCTAACCGCCATGCTGAGCTCTCTCCTTTAGCACTCAGCACAGGCACAGGGACTGAAGCCATCAGGAACGGCAACAGCCGGAAGAAGTTTCTAGAGCCAGAAAGTGAGTCGCAGGATGGCTGCAGAGAGCAGATTCACCTTGGACTAACCTTTCACAGAGTAAATATAATCCTCATCTCGGAGGGGTGGGAACATGGAGGACTTGGCCTCAGACAGAGCCGGTGGGGACTACAGTCTTTACTGGACAATCTGACAGCTCTCTCTGGGAAAAACAGGTGACACAGTCTCCACGAGTGGGATGTAACATCACTGAGGATAACTGACGCTAACCCCCTGGCACACGGAAGACTTCGCATGACAACTTATCTGCCTCATGAAATAGCAGACTGGTCTTTTAAAATTTAATATACTGATTGTATTTGGCAGATAAAAGTTGACACAAGCCTTTTTAACTACCCCGCGAGAAGCAAATCTAATATTCTATAGTTTTAGCAAATCTCAAGGTATCTTTTTATGTCATGCTAATAAGGAAATGGATTTCCTAAGTAGGGGGCCCACAGAGGAGTGTACAAAAGCACAAGCCTTGAAAAACATGAGGATGGAACGCCGGCTTCCTGGGCTCAGACTGCGGGCTCCTGACTTAAAAACTGTCATATGGGGCAAATGACGCTCTCTGGCTTCCTAGCAAGTGAGCCTGCGCGTGCCAGGCTTCAGGAGAACAACTGCACTCAAGCTCCTGGGCTCATGCAAAACACAGCAATGCTACCTGAAAGGCCAGGGGGTTTCCTATCCTGCTCTGCCCAATTCCCGGGAGGGCTGGGCTGTGGGCAGGCGGGCAGGGAGGCCAGGACAGAGGTGCTGTGGAACTTGGTTGTCCCTCCTCCTTTCTTCCAGGCAGTTTTGATGGTAGCTTTGTTCCTGCTGGGCGGTGGCCCAAATCCAGCTTCAATCTCAGCCCTAGAAAAGCTAACAGCTCCCAAAGGTGCCAGCTCTCGGTGCCTCACCACCCACCGGTGATTTCTTTAGCCTCAAGAGTCTCCACTAAGAAGTCCTTCAGCAGGTGCCATGGAGTGGAGTGGCACAAGAACTCTGCTGGGGGCCAACGCAAGCTGGGCAGTGTGGGCGCGGCCTGCAGAACAGCCCCGCCTCTCACTTACCAAGAGCTGTGATGGAGACGAAGGCGCTGGCTCGGCGCTCCCCCACGACCTGCCACTCGCCGTCCACTGCCCGCACCCACTCGGTCACGTGGCATTCGTACTGGCCCTCATCCTCCTTCCTGCTGTTGAAGATGCCCAGGCTGAAGGCGTTGGGCTGCACCTGCTCCATCTGGACGCCCCCGAAGTTGCTGCGCTCCCAGTATGCCGCACCTGGCTGCACGGTGCCCTCGCGGTCTAGCCACATGATGTTGCTGCGGCGGTTTTGCCTGTCCACAAGCTGCCAGATGACAGAGAAGCGGCCCTGCAGCCTGCCCGCCGTGCGGACGCTGCAGGAGAAGCGCAGGTCCTCACCCTCGAGGATGACACTGGCGTTGCTGGCTACCTCCACGGAGATGCTGCTCTCTGAGGAGAGGAGAGAGGGCCACGTTGGGGGCGTTCTGGTCGCCATGGTGCCCTGCCCACAGATGCCACCAGCAGACATGGGCACACGAAATGTGTACTCCACACTCATGGGCAGGGGGCTCAGAGGGTAAATCAGTGCTCTAACATTCTGTGCTGTGAGATATAGCTGGTGGAAGGCATCGCTCCCCATGACTCTAGATCTTAAACCTAGGATGCTCTTTGCTACGTGTAGCAGAAGAGCCTGGGGCAGAGTGGGGACAAACGGGCGAGGAGAAGCCACTGGCTTTGGTTTTTTCGGTGCTCATGAAAGTATAAAGACTCATTCCCCATGCTGTGGGAAGCAAAGCCACCTGTGTGTCATCTGCACACAAGCACACACAGTCTCCCAAGTACTTCCTGACACCTTTTGTCCTTTTAACGTCCCCCTGAAGGACTCAGAGGATACATGATGGTGTTCAGCTTTTGTTAAACTGCTGTAGCACCAAATGGGGGGAAGACTGAGGTGAAGGAGGATCTGGGAGCTACTCATTTTGGTGAAAACCCAGGTTGAAAGCTTTGAACTCCCACTAGATAGGTCACGCCATAGATTTTTATGTCCTAAACACCATGTCACTGTACTGTGCTTCGTAGGTTCTCAGTCTCAGAACCTCATCACCAAAGCCAGTGGCTCCTCCTCGCCCGTCTGTCTGTCCCCACTCTGCCCCTGGCTCTCTGCTTTCTGCCTTGAAACATGTTCCACTCAGAGTCTGGCATGAGGCCTACTTCCCATGCAGCCAAGCCTTTGCGGCTGGCTGTGGCAGCTGATGATCTCACTCCACCGAGCTGCTCAGCCTCTCTACTGCTCGGATCCTTCTTTCGCAACTCAGGTAGACTGAGTCAGGAGTCTCCCTGGAATGTTTCACTGTGGAATTTTTCAAAGATTAAAAAGAAATGAGACAATGTGTACTGATTGCCTAACACATAGCAAGGGGATTCAAACAATGATCAACATGATCCTGATTAATTTTACTATCTCTAATTAACTTTTGTTTTTATTAACAGCATGCCTATCTTAATCTGTCTTAATTACGCATATATTATTTTACATAATTACCTACATTGGGTTCAGAGGTACACGGAGTATTAACACAAAGATCAGTACCATAACTTATGTGGCTCCAATTTTCTGGACATGAAATACTTACAGTAATATAAAGCCAATCCATTAAATCAAATACCAGATTAGAAAGTACACCAGTTACTGAAGGAAGCACACACCAAGACAGGAACCAATCTCTTCTTCCCTTTATTTCCCCCCAGGCAGAATCAAGGAAGAGCACTGCGCCTCAGCATTGAGCTTGAGCTACGGTGAGTGTGGCTTTTACCCTTCGGGATGTGTTTGTTTCCTGTTAAAAATAAGAGCTGTACAAGCTGGGAACAGCAACTCTTCCGGAGGGCAATCTTTCCCGGGGTCTTCCTGAAGCTGCTCACGGAGATGATGAGGCTCCTGCAGAGCCCAGCTGTGGCTCTGGAGGCTGAGTGCGTGGGTTTGGAGCTCAGTACTACCTCCTAACTCTGTGGTACTGGGCTCCTACTTATCTAGCTGGGCTCCAAATTCTCCTGTGTGAAATGGAGGCACTGACAGTGCCCACCTCTTAGGTTCGTGACACTGAGGGGAGGAGATGAGGCACGTGTTTTGCATCAGAATGAGGAACAATAATATTCCTTTTAGGGCAAAGACTTATTCTACTGTTCTCAATTCACAGTGAGGAATTAAAGGGTGACTTTAGCTCAAAGGGAGAACATCTTTTTGCTCCTCTTATGCAGAACTATGACCTTCGTTCAGGACATCATCCCCCACCCTTTCTGTCACCCATTGGATGCTTTTGGAAGTGCTGACTTGTTATTTGAGGGGCTGCTGATTGGAGAAAGTCTGGAAAAAACACATGGTTAGAAGAAGAGCTATTCTCCCAGGAGAGGCGCCGGCAGGGACAGACCAGTGCCACACTGCGTATTACAAGTATTTACATGGGTGCCCAGGCCTGTAAGAAGGCAGCCGACAAGTTAAAACTCTGGATTAACTGAAAACTAGGACAGGACTAATGAGAATCTCAGTACACGCTCACAAACGAAAATTTCCAATCAAGAGGCTGATGGAGCACAAGCTAAGCACAGAGCAGTGGATTTGGAGTTAGAAGCAAATGTGTCTAAGGCAACGCGAGCTCAACTACGAACTGAACAGCAGGCTCCGGCCCTTCCCTGGGTGGTGCTCTGACTTCATTTGTAGATAGGACGGATATATCATTGGCCTCTATAAGGATCTGAGAGGTAGGAGCAGAGAGGGAGACAATTTATGCGGAAGCATTTCGGGCTCAGGGGAGAGAAGGCACCATTAAAGTCCAAGGTATGATCACCATTCCCGATGTGATTGTTGTCGTTCTTTGGTAGACTTACCCAAGTGGCTTTGGGACAGGATCTGGTGGTGCTGGGGGACTTTAACTACCCAGTTATCTGCTGGAAAAGCAATATAGCAGGCCACAGATCATCAAACAGGTTCTTGTAAGGGATTTGGGGGAAATCTTTTAGTACAAAAGATACAGGAAGTAATTGGCGAGGCTGCCCCTCATTCCATCCTTACAAAACAATGAGGAATTAGTCACAGATTTTATAGTAGAGAGTCTGTGGTTAAGGCAAGCACAGGCCAACAGGAAAACAGTAGACACGGGGCATTCAACTCAACAATTTCCATTACACAAATAGTCAGCAAGCACCTACTCTATGCAAAGCACCATGCTAAACAACACAGGGCGAGGTGGGGATGCTAAGAAACAGAATTTCAAGATAATTACAGGTGTATGTATAGTTTAAAAAAGAAAAGCATGAAAGAAACGAATCCTATTGATAAGAAGAGAGCGATAAGTCCCTGTCTCTATTTTTGACTTCACACTTGAAGAGAAATTTTTTAAATATGTAAAAATATAAATGCAAACATAAAGGACATCACTAGAAGGCTAAGAGAGAGAACAGTTTGTGCATCCGAGAAAAGGTTAAAGGTTAGTTTCACAACTTCACCACCTTGTTTAAAATTAAAGCACTGTTAATTTGTATTATCTTTTCACTAAAAACAGAACTATGGTAGGAAGGAGATTAATAGGAATGCTGCAACACTACGAGTATTTCAACACAACATGCACAAACACGGGTTGCCTCTGGAGTCCCCTGCAAGGGCTCTCCCCACGCCATACGTCCACTTCCTTAGGAGACAGCCTAAGCCTCCAAAGGTGTGCTCTGGGACGCCGGGACAGCCTGCCCACTATTTTTTCTTTTCAGTGCTGGGGACGGAGCCTAGGGTCTCGAGCATGCTGGGCAAGCACTTGACAAGCCACTATTTCTAACGCAATTTCCATAGGGCAAATAATTAGGGGCAATACCCACCTTGCTACCTGCAAAAACCCGGACACCTAATCCCTCTTCATGATGTATTTTATGATTTCAAATCCTCACAAAGAAGACCAGCTCTCCTTAAATGAGATTGCAAGACCAGTCTCTGCCCACGCTTCTAGAACATAATTCCCACCTGGGAACAGCCAGCATCCTGGGCTTGGTCCTTCTCCAAGCAGAGCTGGAACTCTGGTGTTTACTCTCAGCTATGCTCGCTCGCATCAGCCAGTACCCAGCCCCAGCCAGCCACACTCCCAATGCTCTCAGTACCTGACGGGCCGCTGAGCATGGGCCAGAGGGCTGCAGGAGGCTGAGTGGCTCAGTGGTGGGTGCTCTCCCTCGCGTCTTTGACCCTGAATTTCACAGCTTGCCTCACTCCCCCTACTTCTCCTAAGACACCAGCTCCTGACTCAAGGACAAAGGGAGGACGAGAAGGGCACACGCCTCTACTTACTGAGGGGAAGGACAATGATGGGGATATTCTTAGGACGCTTGCTCTCCTTGTCGATGAACTCCCCGGTGACAGTTTTCTCCCGCTCAGTCACCCGACAGTTGTATTTCCCACTGTCTTCCTGGCGGAGGTGGTAGATTTTCAGCACAAAGATACTGTCACTTTCTTTGGATACTTTCAGCTGTCCCTTGGCTTCCCGGTGGGCAAACTCGTTGTTGAGAACTGGCACAGCATTAGGCCCCATGCTGGCGATGAGGGAGCTGTTGAAGGCCCAGGAGACAGCAAAGTATCGGTCAGGAATGTTCTGAGCCTCCAGGATGCATCTGAACTCCACTGGCTCGCCCACCGTGTGCAGCCGCTTGTCGGTCTCCAGCCGGACAGTGAACTCTTTGTCTGAGAAAACAAACAGGATGGATAGGTTCTGGGCAAACGTGGGCTGCAGCTAACCTGACTGCACTGGCCAAGCCCTACTCCCCCTGCCTTTCTTTTAAGATGCTAATGACACAAGGCCCCACCACACTCATCCTGAGGGGAACCCTGACTCTGATTCAGGCTATCAGAAGCCCAGAGAAGTCAGTGAACACCACCATATCTTTGCTAGACTCCACTGGTCTAAGGAGCTCACTACTCTCCCTAAGACCAGCAGGGCTCTGTTCAAAGCTTATGCTCTCCTTGATGAGTCCCCCAACACCTAGGAGGAACTCCTACTAGCTTTTTCAGTGGCAAAGTGCAAAGATCTGCCTTCCTGTATACACCACTACTCTACGGAAGCAACACAAGTACAAGTGTTTTCAGCAGGTATTAGAGAACTTACCCCCACAGAGCTCCATGAGACATGGCGACAGTGACCCAGCAGCTGACCCTAATCTTAATAGTTAATACCCAAAAATGAAAATACTGAAATCATCTCTCTACTCCCATGTGACTACTAGAAATAAGGCATGAACATGAGAAACCCTGATAGCACTACTTGGGAAAAGAAAAAGCAGTGGCTTGTCACCGGTCTGCCACCTGCTAGGGTGGGTGGAGTGGGGTGCTACCCACTGAACTGATGGTCGGTGGCCTCAGAAATGATCAAGGAACCCAAGCATTCTTCAAAGAGCAAAGCAGAAGGGGGAGACCCAAGAAGGACCCATCATGAAGCTGGTCCCCAACAGCATTCCAGGTGATGGTGCACAGTGACCATATGCTTACGAGACAGTCACCCAAGCTCAGAGGTACCCCACAGGAGCAGCGAGAGGAAGAGAAGGGAGTTGAGGGTCAAAGGAAACAGAACCGGCTGCAGGTCAAAGGAAACAGAACCACGACCTCTGCCCAAATCCTTCCTTGCAGTTCTAGCTCTGCTCCTCTAGAGAAGACACTGAGAGTTCAGCACAGCAGTGTGTGGATTCCTGATAGTCATTAGCCGCCATCACAGCAGCCCTCCCCATCTGGCATTTGTAGGACTCTCCAGTGGCTTCAGGACCCTTGGCTCATTCACTCCAGATTACGTATCTCTTGGAGCTGATGAAATCCTGTTGCCCTGAAGCAGCACAGAACTGTGAGTGAGCTGCCTGGCTCTTCCTGCTCTCCGCCCTCACCAGACCTCACTGCCCCCTGCTCTCCTCACTACCATTAGTGCTTCTCCTCTCCTTGTCTCCATTTCAAGCTTCCTGCCACATGTTAGCCACCACTGCTTCCCATCTCCAGGAGCCCAACCTGAAAGACGTGGCTGAGAGAAGCAGATTTTCCTCTGTCGCAGCCTCTTCAATGAATGTACCCATGTTATCTGCTCTGTTATTAGCTCTTGGGTCAACCAAAGTATAGTGATTTACAGCCCAACATTAAAGCGAAAAGGCACTCCTATATAAATGCCAGGATGGACATGCCAACACGCCAACATGCTCCAGATCTCAGACTTCTCCGTTTGCACTGGACAGGCTGGCATAACTGTGGCTTTCCTGTTTTGGGCAATGAAAAACACTTCTTATCCCATGGGAGTCCACTCAGGGCTCTGGAAGCCTTCCCATCTCCAGGCTGAAGGTCTATATTACCCTAGTTTCTTTACTTGTGGCTACCCCCAGCCAATCCACTGGAAATGGATTTATGCCTCACTAAATCTGTCCTCTGGGCCTTCTTCTGGAACTAGTCACTGACCTAGCAAATGGCGCCAGTGTGTCCCAACTCTGCACCCTGGTCCTCCCTTGGGTTCCGTGACCCCTCCCTCCTGCATCTTCTCCTACCTGCATGGCCATTTTGTACTTCTCTCTCCCTCGGGCCTGCCATGCAGCCTTCCTTCTGCTGCTCTCCTGAGCCCAGGAGGCTTTCCCTGGGCCTTCCTCACTCAGGCTTTCTCACCCCAAGCTCCAGATAGCCATGTGCAGTGACGCACTGGCTACTTCATACTGTTTGTTTTTCTTTTGTGGTTCTGCAGACCAAAGGTTCTGAGTATCTCCAAGAATGGATTCCTTGACTGAAATTTACAAAACAAGACAGCCAGAACTGCCACTAATAGGAAGGCAGAGACTTTCAGGCAGGACCCCACATGTCCTCCCCGCCCTCCTAGTTCAAAGAACCCCAATGCCCCAGGCTCCCAGCCTAGGTGCACGTGCTCAGGCCCCTCCAAGGGCTGCTAAGGTCTGAAGAACAGCTGGGAAACTGGTCCACAGAATGAACCCCAGCCCCACCTCCCAGCATTTGGGCTTGGGCTACCTTTCCTTCCTTTCTTTTCTTTCCCCACAGCACAAGTCCAGAGCTGAGCATCTAGTCATACTTGACTTTTCTCTGTTTGCCAAACAGTCAGAAACGTGGCTGAGGCTACCCAAGTCAGTCCTCCAAAGGTTACTGGATTTGGTTAACAATGTTCCCACCCAGGGAGAACTTAGAAGGGCAAGAACCTTCAGATCTGCTGTGCCCCAGAGAGAGGGCTCTGCTGGTGCCACTACAGCACTCCACACTTCCTGCTCAGCCACTGGCTCTCGGGCCCACAAGCACAAGTGCAGGGGGCAAGGCCACTCCTCTGGCCTGCCCCTGTGCCCCACGCCACACCTGCAGTGTGGTAGGGACTATGACTGGTTACCAAAATGTACTAAAGGAAGGGTGAAGTTGGGGATGCGAGCATGGAGCTTGAACATCAATACAAAGTCAAATCATCATCCTTTTCCTTTCATTAAATTTTCCCTCCGCTGGCTTAGTTTAGATACACTTGGAGGGTAAATTTAAAAAGTCCTAATTCCAAATTGGTAAGATTAAAATAAAGAAGATTAACTGATGCAACCTAATTTAAAAGGCATTAGGACTCAAAATTTAGTCCAGGCTTTTGAAGCTGATCTTCAAGCCATCCAGCAAGGAACATGGTAAATAGGAAATAAAGCTCCTTCAGAAGACTTCTTAATACTAGGAGATCCAGAAGCTGCAGAAAGCCCTGGGTCCTACAGAGCAGCTCAGCTTCCTACCCAGGAACCCAGTCCTCTAGTGAAGTGACATCTATTAGCTTTCCTGAAACTCACTCCTGCCTTATTCCCTCTAGAGCTGTGCAGGATAAAAGGTGGGCAGCGGAAGTCATCACCTGGAAAGTGCACTGGGAACCCAGCTTCTCTGCCTCGGGACTTCTGGGCTGAGGCCCTGAAGGTCCACCATGAGTCTGAAGTACTGGTCTTCAATGTTAGAGGCACCACCTAGAGACCCACAAAATTCACTAGCAAGGCCACAGAGATAGCTCAGTGGTCTAAGTGTATGCTTAGGCAAGCACAAGGGCCCAGGTTCGATCCCCAGCACCACATGCCACATCGGCCCCATCCTGGGTGCGCTGAGCCCCAAGACTGGGTGTGGTGGTGCACGTCTGTAATCCTAGGCTGAAACAGGAGGATCACTATAATTCCAAGCTACGTAGTGAGGCACTGTACCAAATACATAAAAATAAATGAATGAATGAATAGATGAATAAATAGAATTTTAAAATTCACCAGCAAATGGGACAAGGAGAGTAAGTACCATGTCCTCACATGGGGACGCCATCATGACTCACAGTCCTCTACTCCCTCGCCAGGATTGTCACTGCCCTCACTAGAGGGAAGTATCAACACAAGGACCCAGGAGCACGGTCCACTTGGATAGCTTAGTAAGAGCACCATGACCATGCTCCAGAGCTAGAGACTGAAGGGCCAGAGGAGAACCCACCTCCCAGCCTGGCCCAGCCCGGCCCAGCCCGGGCAGAAACAACTGTCAGCTCTGACTTGGGGCTCAGAAGGGGTCATGGGAGACACCAACGGGAGCCAGGGAGCCAGGGAGACACCAACGGGAGCTGCAGCTCTCCAAGCCGCCAGCCCTAAACGTCACTCAGCCTGCTCAGGGAGTCTAGCCAGGTACTCCCTGGAGAAAGCGCCTGTGGGAGGAGCCGGCATTCTCTGCACAGGCTTATCGCAGAGCGAGTCTTCCTGGGGCCCTGTCACAAAGTCCTCTGTACTCAGCATCCTCGCCTATGAAATGGGGATGCCACTGATACATATCTGAAGGACATACTAAGAGACAGTGATATCTAATATGTGATAGAGCATTTTGGGGGTTATACCTCTACTAATTACGAATAAAAATAATAATGTAACCCTAATTTCTAGAGTTTATAATTTTATAGCTATAAAGGCAGATTCATAATCTCAAATGTCTTTTATAAATCAAACCAGGTTGGTTCCTGCAGAAGCAACACTGCCAAACAGGGCACTGGCTATGGCTACTAGGAATGGAAGCCCAGAGGCATGAGATACAAATGGCTTCTGTGAAATCTCTCAACTCTTCAATAACTTCTTATTTTAACAGATGGAAAACATTCTGCAGAAAGAAAACAAGAGAATAAGCAGGACTCGGCCTGGGTAGCACCTGTCTATGATTTTCTCGAAGACTAGGTCTTAGGAGACCCTGTCCAGTACACCCCACAGTGCCTTCTGGCTAAGGCAGGACCATCTCTAGCTTGGCCTGGAAACCTTCTCTACAGCTATAGGTCACCGAAGGCAGTGTCTGCCCACCCTCCAGGTGACTGATGGCCCTCCCATGTGGTACAGGAGGAAGCAGAAGTCCAGGGAGACTGACCAGTGGGCTGGATGTTGACCACAGCCCCCTCAGAGCGCTTCCGGGTCATGGCATACCATGACCCATCAGGATCCTGGATCCACTCAGCGGCCTCACAGTAGAACTCGCCCTGGTCAGCGGGCTGCAGGTGGAAGATGGTCAGGCGGAAGGTGGTCCTCCCCAGCTTGTCCAGCCGCACCTCCCCCAGACTCTGCCTCTGGGCATAGTCACTGCTGGACTGCAGCACGAAGTCCCGGCTCAGGGAGATGACTTCCACAGGCTTCTCGCCGCCTCTCTGTCGCAGCCAGGCCACGGACAGGTGGCTGTGCTGGAACGTTTCCGTGACCACCTCGCAAGTGAGCTCCAGCGGGTCCTGCTCCACTTTGTGCAGAGTCTGGGGCACGGCGGTTGTCTGCAGCGAGTCCGGGATCACTGAAACAGAGGGCATCGCAGAGCACATGGTCACAAAGCACAGAACCCGAGACCCTTGGGAGTCGGCCGCCCAGCAGCCCAGCAGGGACAGCCTCGAACAAGCAGCTCAGGTGACAGGTAACCCTAAAGGCACATAGACAGCAAGACGTGTTGTTAATGTAGTTTTTAAGGTACTTTTTTTTCTGGTACCTATAATTATCTGTATGATATTTTAATGATGCTCAGATCAAACATTCTGAAAGTTTAACTGATAAACGGGCTCTCTGAAAACAGTGTCAGAATAATTTTCTTTCAGGCCTAATAAGAGTTGTTGATTTTAGCACTGCTCTGAAACACCTGCACTTCACTTCTGGCAGATCTTCAAAGAGGAGCGGCTCCGGGGACTCCCTGCTCCCCAGTTCCCCTCACACACCCGCTGCCTCC
The DNA here is from genome assembly GCA_004027915.1 of Capromys pilorides. Lineage (NCBI taxonomy): Eukaryota > Metazoa > Chordata > Mammalia > Rodentia > Capromyidae > Capromys > Capromys pilorides. The sequence goes on along the minus strand of PVKN010016712.1, from coordinate 4,260 downwards.
CTGTTCTCTAACTCACCTCAACAATACCTTGTGCGTGCAAGGTTATTTTCTTTTTAACCCCAAAACATTTCTTGGTAGAGAAATTCACCATGGTCCCCTACTGTCACAGTGGTCCACTCTGGAAGAAGCCACATCTGAGAGGACTCAGGCCCAAGAAGTGTGTCCCACAGTCCCCAGCTGGAACCTCGCCCTGATGCTTCCGCCTTCTGGAGTCTAAACCCTGCCCCCATCCGCCTGACAAGGGCACCCTGGTCACAGTGCTGTGCTTTCTTCCTGTACTCACCCACAATGAGTTTTTAAAGCATTCATGGGTAGGATACAGGCTTATGAGAGAAAGAAAAAAGAAACATCAGCATGCCCTGCTTACCTGTGATAATAAAAACTAGAAATTAAGACAAGGAGATAAAGAAAAAAGCCTGGATACTGTTCACCCTTTCGCCTCTGCAAACACTGCAGCCGGGGCTGCCCAAAGGATGGCTCCCAGCCTCTCCTGGAGCTGCTGCCATCATCTCAGGAGCGTTCAGGGAGATGCTTGGTTCTCCCGGGCCAGGGTCTAAGCAAGGACCTGGGTCATGGGCTCCTCCCAATGCAGCCACCTTCGTCCCTCCTGGAGCTGGCAGCCCAGAGGCCCTCCCAAGGTGTGGAGAGGCCCACAGAATTCACCCCAAACACAGCGACCTAGGGGCTGAGCACGGAGCAGCAGATGCCAAGAGACGATTGTCTGAAATCCCCCTATCTACTTAAAGACTAGACCTGCCACAGAAGAAAGTAATTACCTCTGTTCCCCTTTCTGGAGTTCTCATTAACTGAACTCCTGTCCACGGGGAGGAAGATTAAAGCATGTAACCCGGGCAGACTCTGTCACAGGGTGTGTGGCTCCCAGGTTCCCTTGATTTCCAAGGAGCATCATCTGCTGTTATCTGAGCACTGCTAGGCCCTTCACTCTGAAGCCTGATATGCTCCTTGCCTCCCTCTTCCCTCTGGAGAAGGGTCTAGAAGCACCAGGCTTCCTGCAATGGCGGGGAAGCCCCTCTCCTGCATGTTCCCCCCACTGCACACTAACATGCCTGTGTAGTTATTCTTCAATTAAATTGTCTATCCTGGGCTCACTCCAGCCTTTGCGGGGGAGAAGGGCAGTTTTCCGTGGCCTGTGTGGAGTTTGTCGCTCTTCCAGCTGATATTATGTGTTTTATCTTTCATGTCATCTCTTCAGATTATCACAAATGTCTTTCCCTTGCATTTTTGTATCACCTTTCACCAGTAAGAGCACTAAGAACCTCTGAAATTCTGAACATGTGCATTAGATCTTTCTACAGTTTCAGCCTTAAGCCTAGACCACAGACACCAGGTGAGGGCAGAAAGCTTGCTTGCTTACGCTACCCAGTGAGCTCTGCAACACTGGAGTCCTGCTGTCTTACTTGTAAGTCAACGCATGACACAACACAGAGGCACACAATGAGAGAAGACACTACGGCCTGGCACAAGGCACACGGAAGCAGCCTCTCCTTACCCACTAGGTTCATCTTGGCACTGTAACTCCCAAAGTACCGCTCTTCCGTGTTGGGCGTGTGGCACTCGTATTCTCCGGCGTCCCGGGCTTGGAGGTCTGTGATGTGCAACAAGGACGAGTTGCCCTGGATCCTCTCCACGAAGATCTTCCCACTGCGGACGCGCTGGGTGTAGATGGCATACGGGAAGGAGGAGTCCATGGTGCTGACGATCTGCACCTCGCGCTCCGGGGCCGAGGGCAGGTAAATGGACCACTGGAAGTGCTGCTCGGAGGAGCCCTGGTAGCCGCTCACGTTGCACCAGATGGTGATGTGGGAGCCCTCCGTGCGGTACAAGGGTCCTTCCTGGACAGTGACCTGCCGCTGTGCAGACGCCACACCTAGGGGAGACACACACACCACATGCTCGCTTATTCCTCAGGCCAAAATGCAAAACAGGCAGCAATCTCCAGAGTGTTTGTTATTTGCGTGACATGATAACCGTATGAACAGCTTACTGGCCCTTTCAGAGGCGCTCTGTGATTTATAAATATTAATTAAAACACTTCAGTAAAGCACTGTCTCTAATTTGCATATATAGGAACTCGATGGTGCAAGGACGTGGCTTTGTTACTTATTCAACAGCTGACCCTTGTGAATTTCATCGAGTCCCTCTGTCATTTATACAGCACCTTTATATCTACTTATTAACGCTGTTTATAAAGTTTTTAATAAAATGAACAGGAAAAGTGGAGTCTTTGGCACAGACCCAGATGAAAACAAAAGCAACCATTTTACCACGTGGCTGAATGAAGCGCTACCTCCTTGGTAAGCGGCCCTGCTGCAGAGCCCTGAAGCCCTAATATGGGGGCTGCACTCCTCGCTTTCCATGGCAGCTCCTCTCTGACCCCCCCCTGGGGGGGCACTCCTCGCCCCTCTTCCTTCCATAAATGGAGGAAGAGCAGAGCTCCTGCAAGTGGCCTGCTGCCAATTTCAGCTGAGCACCCGGACACAGGAATGTGAAGGGCTGGGGCAGGTCCTGGGGCCCAGACTCCCACCAACTGCCCAAGAGGGACACGGACAGTAGAGAGCCAAGCCCTGACCAGGCTCCTGCCCAGAGTCTGCGGCTCTCGCGCCCACCTGCACCCCAACCTTTCCTGCTGACATGGGCTTGCTCACCAAGGTCACTTCCGCCTGCCCCCCCCACCCCCACTAGGCCTCTTCACATGGGGCCCCTTCTTGGGCCACAGCCACAGTGCTGAGTCCGGGTTCCCATTCTATCCACCTGGCCCTGTTGGAGTCCAATCAGAGGCTCATGTACTAGAAGCCCGGTCCTCGTGCGATGATGTGGTGGGGCCGATGGGGCCTGGCACAAGACACTGGGGTCGCTGGGGTGCTGCCCACAGAGGGATGACCCCTGGCCACAGGACTTGGCTTCAACACGAGGGGGTTGTTACATAAAGAAAGACCAGGCCCTGGGCATCCGCTTCCTGTCTCCTGCCATCTCGCCCTCTGCACACACACTTGCCACAATGCCATCCGTGGCTGTGGTGTGCCAGCGGACTCTCAGCAGAGGCAGAAAAGTGGGCCAGTGGTCATGGACTCTTCCAGCCTCTCAAACTGTGAGCTAAATAACCCTCTTTTTAAAATAAAGTACTCAGCCTCAGGTATATTGTTACAGAAATAGAAAATGGATCAATACACCAGCACAGCACTGCTTGTACCTGCACCACACAGCATCCGGGCACAGCAGGGAGGCAGGAAGACCACGTTAGCGTTCGCCACAACAGCAGCCACGAATTAGAACCGGCTGCACTGACTTAGCCGCTTTTCCTCTCTGGGCCTTGATCTCATCCATCAAATGGTTTCTAAAAGGTTCGCAGAGGCCTAGCTTGAGTTCCAGTACTGGCTTTGTCGCTTATTAGCTGTGACGTTGAGCACATTAAGCTGCCTACCATTTCTGAGTCTGACTTTCCACCAGCACAAGATGATAATAATAACACATGTCACAAAGTTTAAGTGGATGACAGGATATCTCTCAAGCCCCTAGCACAGGGCCCAGCGCACAATTTACCCTCAACAGAAAGCTGGGAGCTGAGACCCCAACTGGCCAGAACCTTCTGGGGCCAGACAGCAAGCTTTAGCCAGTGATCGCTCGGAGGTATTTCAGCGGCTTCTGACAAGGATGCTGGCTAAGGCTGACCACCTCCACCCAGAGTGGCAGCTCACGGCCATCAAGGCTTCCCTCTCACCCCAAGGGCAGGGCGGCCGTGCAGCATAAAGCTATCTGCTGTGGATCAGCTGACACCTGGGCAGGATGCTGCTCCCAGCCTGCTGGGATCCCAGCAGGGCCCGGCCCGGCCCGGCCCAGCCACGGCGGCTGCATCCTAAGGAAGCTGATGGATGCTGCAGGGTGATAGACTGGGATATCACAGCAGCGCACAGAAAGGCCTGTGGCTCCGAAACTGTTATTCACACAGAATCTCTGCCCCTAAATAGAACGCAGAAGCCCATCTTTGCTTCAGTAGAAGCAGGAAAAAGGGGTGGGGGGGGAAGCAGGCAGAGGGGGCAAATAAATAGAACAAAATCATAGTCATATCTGAATATGATACATTCTGGTTGCTGACATTCACCACTATATTTAAAGCCACAGAGAGAAGACAACTCATTAGCCATTTTCCATATGTTAAAATTTGGTGTGTTACAGTTCTATGTACTCTTTGAAGGAATTTAAAAGCATATATAAATACATACAGACATTGTGACAGTTGAA
>PVKN010016711.1:0-17729 GCA_004027915.1 Capromys pilorides | reverse complement strand
TCTTGTACCATAGCTTTTAGAGAGGTCTCTCCAAAGTATAGTAAAGCGTCTAAAAAGAAAGTACTATTTTCAATTCTAGATGTATATTCATTTATGTTTATTTTCATTGGAAACCAATTGTTACGAATGAAAAAGCTCAGTAAGCTATACTAGAAGACCACTGATTGTTTTTATTGTTCTAGAACACTGTAGACCAATAATATATTCAACTATATCAAGTATAAGTCAATGCTTTTCAATACGGTACCCACTTGTCAAATGTGGTTGTTCACTACTAGAACTGAAGAATTGAATTTTTAATTATATAACATTCTAATCATTTTCAATTTAGTCATATGTCTCTAGTGCCCACTGTCTGCGACAGTAGAACTGTAGGTACTTATCTAGATGATTATTTTATAAAGTATTTAATTCATTAAGTCTTCTGCTCCTCTTGACCCACAAAAAAAATGGCACAGAGTTTGGCAAGGAAAATGCTGATCATAAGATTTTCTGTTCTGAGTAGTTTGTGAGAGGAAATGGCAAACGACTACAGTACCAGCACAACCAGCATCTTGAAGGGGGGAGCCAGGTGCAGTGCTTTGAATCGTCCAGCAGGAGGTACTCACATTGCTACCTCGCGGCTGCTCTCAATGACTCAGGGTGTCAGGGATAGTGGGCCAAGTTCATTGTACAAGATGCAGGGCTGCTCTAAACAGTGGTCTGAAACTTAGCTTGGCAGAGCCCTTTGTACTTGCTTGGTAAGATACCTCATGTCAGGTTTTCATTGATAACTTTGAGCTAACAGATCTCTAGAGAGAATTAGATAGTGAAACCAGTGTAATGGTTGTTCAACCAGCAAAGATTATTTTTAATGTGCAATTATTTTATGAAACGAGAATCTAATCACTATTTTTGCTTTCTGTCTCTCTAGCTTATGTTTGTAACTTAGGTATGATAAAGTCAGAATGATAGGTAGATTCAAACAAACCACTTTTGTTCTGCTTAAATATTTACATAAACAAGTCTAGGTCGGTAGGTCCAACAAAGCAGATTTTGCACTTTCAAAAATGTGTTTGTCAGGGTTTGGTGATGTCTCGATATGGTACCATTATTACCAGTGGACTAGGAGGTCTTTTGCTCACTTTAGAGAGAGATGCTCAAGTGGCATAGTGCAGATTCTTGACCATTAGCAATTCTGAACTTTGGCACCAGTGCCTCTCGGATAGCAATATAGCAGGTCTTAGAGTCGCCCAACAATCTCTATGTTCACAGTTCCCAATGCTCTCAGCCCCTCCTGACAGGTCCTCTTCAGCTGAAGCTCACGTTTGCTTCTCTGTGGCTTGCTGGAGCTCTGTCTCTCCAACATTTTTCCAGTCTCTGTGGTTTTCTGTAGTTCTGCTATTTCACTACACTGAAGTTTTCACTCTTCTATTACTCCCGGTTCTTTGCTACTATCTGGAGTTCTTCTAAAGGCTCTGGGTGGGCCAGTGAGATGGTTCAGAGGTTTAAAGTGCCTGCTTAGGCAAGCTTAGGCAACCTCAGTGGCAGTGGTTTCTATTCCCAGCACCACATGCTACGCCAACCTCACCCCCAGGGCACGCTGAGCTGGACATTAAAAAAAAAATGCCTCTGGGTGTCATCACATTCCAGACTCCTAGCTCTTAGTGTTACCATCAACCTCATGCAACCTGCTTGTTTTCATCAATTTGAGATGAAAATCAAAAATAGAAACCTGAACTATCAAAACAAGGAGTTGGAGAAGAAGGCACCCTCTTGAAATGATAAAGAGAATATACAAAAAAGAAGCAAGTCCGTAAGATGCAGTCTCCCATATCTCATACACCTGTTTCAATACCTCCAAAGTCGAGGCAGCAGGGCCCGAGTCATTTGAGGAGGCAGCAGGCAGTCATCCTTGAGATAAGTCCTGGGTAAACAGCAGCATGAGCAGCTAACTTAAGCTTAAGCTTAGCACAGCCATAGCTGGAGCAGAGTTTCCCAAAGCAGCCCTGAGGCAACTAGAACGGACTCAGCTCTTATAATTTCCTGTCAGGAACCATCTTCTGGGCACTCAGGAAAGCAGCCCAGTTACCCAAGTAACCAGGCATCGATTGAGAAGTCACAGAGCAGTCTGCAGAGACCAAACTCCTGTTGGAGATTCTGGTGCCAGAGAAGACATAAAGGGCCTTGGGTGAGGAAAGCGCAGAGACAGCATGAAGATGCCAGAAGTAGTCTTCATCCTCCAGGGGCTCTTGTTCCCTAGTAGCAAAGTCAACAGAATTGCACCACATGTACATTAAGTGAGACAACCCTCTCTTCTGCTGACAAAGGGAGAAAGAAATGCATTTCTGAAGAATATGTGGGCTTCACTGCTGTTTTTAATTAACAGCTAGAAAAGATTACTTATTCTCATTCTCTTAAATTCTCTATACTTAACCATTAAATAAATCACACTTTTCTATTGTTCTATTGGCTAGCTTTGCTCAACTCAATCATCTATAAAATCACCTGATGCCTTTAAGCCTAGAAGACTGTCCAAGCCTCCTTCTTCAGAGCTGTTGCTTTCACATTCCTCATAGATGACACAAAGACCTGTGTCCATAAGCTACGTGTTGCCCCTACAGAATCTGCCATCCCTCATTCTATCCATAATGCAAGTGCATAGTAACCCACCATGGGTCATACCAGGCTTGATTATAAAGGGCATAGACTCTGTCCCTAAGAGGCTATGCACTTTTCATGTGCAACCGCAGAGTTGAGATGATGTGCACGGAAATGAATTGGACATAACCTGGCCTTTTGAAGTGGATTAAGTGTTGAATTTAAGAACACTTATTTGGAATCAATTTCCTTAGAGTATCTGACTTAACACAAAACAAATCAGTTTGTAAAATGGTAGAAGTGCTACTTAGTTGCCAAGTAAGTGCAGAATTTGGTGTTTGGTGTTTCTTCCTATAAGTGTCAGAACTATCAGAAGTGCCATGGCTGAGTGTAGAAGGGAATTCCAGAGGCTTAACATGTGCATATCTATGACTAAATATACCATGTAGGTCCAGAAATCTCAATAAATGATTCTGATTGACAAAACAGCCCCAAGGACACCAGTTGGCAGAACACCAGGGAATGGATAGGGCACAGGCACAAGCATCACTGGGAGGTGAGTCCCCACTGTCCTCTGTTGGCCAGGCGTGCTGGGGAGATGCTGCTGCAGACCTCAGCTCATGAACAGGAAGCCCTACCAAGTGGAATGTACAGTAACTTTAAAGAAGCAGCCAAGGGAGATACTGGAGTTGCCACAGTATGATGACACTAGGAACAAAATAAATTACCATCCAATAAAGAAAGCACTAATCCTATTCCATTACAGAAAATTAAAACTATATTGTCAGGAGTTTGAAGAAAGTAAAAAAGGCAAACAGCCATGACTTATTGTCATAACTCTAAGAAATGAGAGTTTGAGACCTAGAAACTTTTGTGTGTAGGTGCTGTGGGGCACTCAGAAGAAGACACACAGTATCAGGAGCACATCATGGTGTGTGCCTCAGTCCTTCCCTAAAGCTCTGCATTGCCATTTACTCTCAAAAACGCATCCTGATCTGATAAGAATACATAAATATTTTAAGTCCTTTAGATCCTAAGTTGTAAGGATCGTTGATCCATAGCCATCTGACATGTCACTGTGGGCCCAGTTTCAGTGCACCTCACAAGGCCCAGGAAACAAAAAGATCAGAGTCTCAGCTATTCCGTTGAGTGGGCAGATGCACCAGGGCTTGTTGCTCTGAACACTTAGTCAGATGGAATCATGTGGGGTTCGTGCCTTGGCAGGAATGACTGCGAGATATGAGCAACAGTCCAGGGGAAACAAGGCAGGAGACTGAAACCGATCTTCCATGAATGGGATCATTAAAAAGAAATATTTCATCCTAGTAGGAATGGGGCACCTAGGATACTAAGCTCATAGACTCCTCAAGCTGCATATTCTGGGCCCTGAGGAAAAAAACAGATCTTAAAAGTTCATAACTCACTGCCACAACTGAATGAAAGCATCCGATGGCAGTGGATGCTTTAAACATGGTGTCTTTTCTAAAGTAATTACATTTGGCCTTCAATACATGGCAGATGGTAATTAAGAAAATATATTCTCTCCATTCTTGCTGTTCTCTATGCTACCAAAAATGAGAAACAGAAGATGTTTTATTGCCAGGTATGATGACACAGTCCTGTAACACCAGCACTCAAGAGGCTGAGGCAGAAGGATTACTGTGTTCAAGGCCAGCTTGGGCTGCATAAGGAAGTTCAAGGCCAGACTGCGTACATAGTGAGACCCTGTTTCAAAAGGAAGAAGTAAATAGACAGACAAATAAATAAAAGTTCATTATTCACTTGCAAGAGCTAGTAGTGTGATGCACACTCCCAGTCCTATGTCCAGGATGTGTTAGTTCTTTCTTTTCCTAATGTAGTTCAAAGAAAGCTGGATGACCTGACCGTCTCAGATCACAGAATGCTGTTGCCGTTACCACTGACTCCTTCCCAGCACACATCTCCGTTGTCCTTGCTTCCTTGCACAGCAATGGTCCGCTGAGCCAAAGCGTCAGCAGTGCCCAGGCATCCACGTCTTTAGCCTACTTTCCCAGGAAGTGTGTTGGCTGCACCTGTTAATTATCATGCGAGCTGTATTTTTTAATTTGTGTAAGTTCCCTTTGCTCTTATTTTGCTGAGATTTAAAGTGATGAATGTCATGTCAAACAGCTTATTTCCATCAAAGTAGGAGAAATTAATTTTCTCTTTTTTTAATTAACGTTAATAGTTACTGTGGTATCTGTGTATTTACTTATATGTGTCTTCTTAAACTTTGACTTGCAAGCATTATTTGTTTTATGTACACATACTTATGGCTTACATTTTGATTAGAATCTTTTAAATATGCTTACAGAAAAGATTGGTTTTAATCTGTCATCATTCTATTGATTTAAAATAGAAAAATTGTGATTATGATAACATTAAACTAAAAATATCTCCAATGTTTTTCTTTTGACTCAGAACATTTAGAAGTATGTTATTAATTACTTCATGTTTGGAAAAAGTTGATTTATATCTTATTGATTATTTCTATTTCTTTTAACACTTTTTTTTTTTTCAGGACTGGGGTTCGAACTCATGACCTTGTACTTGCCAGGCAAGCACTTGTGCCATGGAGCTATCTCCCTGGCTGATTATTTCTATTTTTATTATGGTAATTTTTCTAAATATACTTGTTCCTTTAAAATGCAGAGGGCCTGCGAGATGGTTCAGCAGTCTAAAGCGCCTGCTTAGGAAAGCTTAGGCAACCACAGGGACTGCAGTCCAATCCCTGGCACCACATGCTATGCCAACCCCACCCCAGGGCAGGCTGAGCCAGCCATAATAAAAAATAAAATAAAATAAAATAAAGATAAATGCTGATATATCACCAGTAATGTGAGATACATATTTTTCCTTTGCCATTTGAAGATTGTTATAATGAAAACTTACTGCAAGTCAAAAATTACTGCAAGACCGCGGAGTAAAAGTCACAATATTTTTCTTTTAGTTACTTTGTAGATGGGGCATTGGGAAGGTGGCTGAGCACAGTATATGGTACTGGAGTCAAAGATGCTGGGGTATGGCTGAGTGCGCTAATTGGTTTAGCATAGCTCTGCCTGTGAAAAGTCTGCAGCCCAGCCGGTGTGAGAGTGGTACCACACACGTGTTTGTGCCCTGGATGAGACTCCTCTGCTGCTGCATTGCTTGACTGCCTCACTGACTCCTGCTAACCCTGCTATGGGCTGCTTCTCCTCTCAGATGTCCCTCTGCCAGGTAATCCTGCCCTGGAGCCAGCTGACTACAGATGGAAACCTCCACCAACTGCAAAGTGAAAAAAAAAAAAAAAAAAAAATCTTTCATCTTTTACTTTAGGGTTTGGAGTGTTTTTCTCTCGGCAAGGAAAAATTACTAAGGTAAAAAATACTGTGTCTTCTATTCTCTGGTCTTTGAGATATGGATTCACAGTAATTTTGCTTTGCCTAGAATGACTTTGTTGGCACCTGTTGTTTTTGGTTTCTTAGCATTTCTGAAATTCATGGCTTGACAACTTAAAGTAGCTTTAGAGATAGTCGAGTTCAACCTGGTACATATCCCCATTCTCCTGTTCCCCTTTCCAGTTATGGGTTTGTTTAATTTGTCACTCCCACCCAATGCACTCACATACCTCTCTTTATTCTTATTTTGTTCTTCAGTTCAAGTACTACCTGCACCTATTTTTGAGTCATTGTCTGGCTTTGACCCCACATGTTAATATCACTTACTAAATTCTACAATCATTAGATGTTTCATTTCTAGGATATCTGATTAGTTTTAGAGTTCAATTTTCCAATGAAATTCTACATCTTGATATTCTAAAATTTTCTAATTAATACATGTTTTGGGGATAATAAATACATTCATCATGGGGAGTTGGTACATAAACATGTCGCACTTCAATCCTTTTCAGCTTAATTTCTTTTTCTGAACCATCCTTTTCTTATCCTTCCCTTCCTACTTCCACTTCTCACTTCTTCTTCAATATACCCTGCATAGTAACTTTAAAGTCAAATTCTAGTTTCTCCATTTTCTGAAATACGGTTAATTTTTTTTTTATTTTTCCTACTTCTCTTCTTTTGCAGGCCTCATAATTTTCAAATGAATAGCAGGCATTGTATATGAAAAGATCACTGAAACTTTAGATGATATTTTCCCCTCCTAGAATTGATTTACCATATTTTGTCCAAGCAGCCAGTATCTTTATAATTGCCATTTAAAAGTTCTCAAAATTCTATAGAGCTATTTGAGTACACCCTTTCCTATACCTGTCCCTTGTAGGATGACTAACTAAGGGCTTTGTATATATACAGGTTCTTGGTAAGACTTGAGTTTTCTCTCTCTCTAGGGTCGAGGAACTGATTAATATTTTTGCTAGACTTCTACCCACATTCTAACAGCTGTATCACCTCTAGCCTTGGGTAGCTTATGCAATTTTAAAAGTGTTAGGTTCATTTTAATTAGCTTGTCTTTGATCTGGATCCTCAAATTTTGACTGTCTTGGGTCTTTGCCAATGCTTTCAGACAGAATGTATTTTAATTTTACTTTGACTTTGTAATTGGTCTTGATGAAAATGTTGAGAGGCTATAAGCTACTCTGTCTAAGCCATAATGGAATTCCTCCAAGGGCTGTAAATTTTGGAGCTAAGAAAGCATGTCATGTACTAATGCTGTCATAAAGCAGCCGTGGTGACACGGTGCTTGTTCTCTTTAGGTCTGAAGATAAGTGGGCTTTACCCAGTCCTCTAAACTGATTTCCCTAAATCAGAATCCAAATGTAATGTTTTCTTGTTTAAACTTCTTCAGTAAATATCTGACATGTATATCTGAATCATCTACTATGTATTTATTTATGTTGGTGTTAGAAATGGGACCTTGCACTTGCCAGGCGGGTGCTGTGCCCCTGAGGTATAACCCCGCCCCCCAGACTGATCTATTTATATTTTCAGCTTTTCAATATTTCGTAGAATTTGCAAGTTTATTAGAAAATGTTGATCTCACCATTATAAATGTGACATCTCAATCAGTCAACAAGAACTTAGCATAAACATATAAATACACATGAATTTTATTGAAAAATAGGAAGCCATTTCAATTTTTGACATAAAATAGAATAATTTTTATTATCTTCAAATTGAGCAAGAAAATATCTTGAACTATAAACAATCTCATTAGAATGTGTTCTTTCATAGGTGACAGATGTTTAATTTTAGTGCTTTTCTGTCCCTCATCACTACTCTTAGTACATTTCGATACATATGACGCTTCCTGGGAAATTTTTATATTGTCATATTCTTTTCTATTTGTGTGTCTGATTATTTATTAGGTAGTTCTTGTCATTTTGAGACCAGGTCTTGCTATGTGGTTCAGACTGGCCTTAAGTTCACTTTCGAGCCCAGGATCATCTCAAACTCATAATGATCCTCCTGCCTTAACCTTCTAGTGCTGGGATTATAGGCGTATGCCACCACGCCCAGCCCCTACACATGTGTTTATTGCTATTTTTCCTATAAGATGAAAATAGTGCCCTTCATACACCGGTATAAAAATGTCACTTTCAATTTTTTCCCATTCATCCTCTTTTTGTTCCATAGATATAGATATAGATACAGATATTTGATGTTTGCTATATGTTATACATAAAATATTGATCATGTCTTATATAGTTTTAACATCTACAAAATACTTTGGATTTATTTGTTCATAATTTTCCACATATATTCATCTTAAAGTTTTGGAAATTAAAGTATATCTTAAGGAACATGAGATATATTTGTTTGGCTTATTTAAAATTGGTATGTATGATTTATTTAGACTTCCTTAAGTCTGAGAGATTGAGGGATGAGAAAACTGAACACCAAAATGCATCTGCATTTGGAATTAGAAACACTAATTAGTTTCAGGTATGAGCATAGAACAATGCACTTGATAAGGTCAAGAATAAAGGGTAGAGGGCTGGGGAGATAGCTCAGGAGTACACGTGCCATCCTGGCCTGTGCAAGGTCCTGAGAGTTCAATCCCCAGGTCTGGAAAAAAAAAAAAGAAAAGAAAAGAGGATACAAGAGTGTTTATAAAAGTTTTCTTTAAGACAGGAGAACCTTAAATACCATATGATTGACTGTTTAGGTCTTCTAATGAGGAACAAGATAATTACACTTGTTTTACAAGGACGGATGTGCTATAAGTCATAGAGGAGTTATTGATTAGCTTAACTAAGACAGAACCAATAGATAGCAGAACATCATACCTAGAAAGAAAAAATGACTGATCTGGTGGCCCATAGACAAAAACAAGTAAAATATGACAACCTTAGAATTTTGTCATGATGGAGTTCTGACTATGTACTGAGTGATTTATACTACTGCTTATTCATAATGTCACATTTTTATTATAATATGAGTCTGTTTTGTATCAGACACATGATGATCACAATATATTTCACTTGCATGATTCTTTCATTTTCTAACAATTAATGCCCCAGAAAAACTCCAAGGTATATCAAAAAGTCAAATGTCTGCCCACTGACAAGAAATATTTTAAGTTTCAAAATTTTCTGTGTTGCATTAGATGTGTGCATATTTACGCTGCCAAGACCACCGTGAAAAATATTACAAAATGAGAGGTTTACAGAACACAAATTTAGTTTTCCTCAGATCTGGAGACTGGAAAGACCAAGTTTCAAAGGCTAGCCAAATCAGTTCTGCTGACGGAACTCTTCTAGGACTCTACATGCTTGTTTAGCCATGTTATCAGCTACGTTGCTTGACTTACATGGGTCAAGAGATAGGGCCAGCTGCAACTGTGGGTTGGCTTTTCTATAAAAATAGTAATCCCATTATAAAAGCCTTGTTCTCATAAACCCACCTAAATGTAACTATCTCTTAAGGACACTACTTCCAAAACAAGATCGCATTGTGTCGAGGGCCTCCATATACCTGTTTGGAGGGATACAATTCAGTCTACAGCACTGCGCATGTATACATGCCTGTGTCTAATTTTTCTCCACAGACAAATGCTTTCTTGGCTTTTTGTTTGAGCTGAGCAAATATGAAAGAGACAATATTTTTCAGCTAAAAGCAAGGTTAGGCTCTTGCTCAAATAGCCAAGTACATAGAGAGAACTGCAGCCCTCCTCTGCTAGCCTGCACCTCCCGAGGTCAGTGGGAATCATTGTTAAACAGCCCAGGAGGCCAGGCACTGCCACCTCCCCACTGTCTTCTCAGAGGCCTCCTAGAGCTAAGGTTGGGGTATTGAGACAGGCCTGGGGCGAAACTGTTCAGGGCAAGTTCTTTGGCTTTGATTCAGTCAGAGGCTTGTTAAATGCCAGCATATTGTGGCTTTAAGGTTTAATTAAAAGGATTAACATAACAAATCCATGAAAAAGATAACCATATTATATGGCTTTCGGTTTATTAATAGAACATAAAAATAATTAAGATAATTTGATTTTCTGCCTTCGGCAATGTTTCTTTCCAGATTTATGCTAAACAAGGCAGGCTCAGTCCCAGCAAATAGAGGCCCACTTTTGTCATGCCACTTTGCCATATAGTGACTATCAGAATAGCTATGAAATTATGATAATTAATACTACTAATTATTATAATCCATAAAATGTTATGAATCACTCAATGCAAAAATGCCCATCACTGGTATTTATTTAGTTGGGGATTTTCAGTAACATGAAGAAGTTAAAGAAAACCCTATTAAGGGTTTTTGTCTTTGAAGAAAATGTATTTCACTTCTTTATGTTGGTCATACAGTAGATATCTATTAGGAATGGGAAGAAGCGATGGACATTGCTATCTGGGCAGGTGTCTAAATGCTTGCTATAGAACAAAGCATCCAGAGGGCAACTCACATATTCTAAACGTGTCTCTGAAGTTACAGTTTTCCACCACTCACAGAGACGTTTCATTGTGCAGTATCTGAGCCACACTCTTTCCCAGATCAGCAAGTCTTAGGTCCAGCTGTGAGCAGAGTTTTGGTGGTTGATGCTGCTCTCCTGTGAATCCCCACCTCCTCTCCATCTGGTGCCTCACATAACACTGGGTGTGTGGTAGAGGGAAAGGTAAAAGTTCTGCCTTTTGACAACTTTATTTTGCTTCATTCTACTAGAGCTAGGTTTTCATTTATTTTGTTCACTTTTATAAATGAAAATGATCAGACTGCTTTAGATGATGACCCCAGCATCTTCATTCAGAAACGCAGGAGTAATTGTTCATGACTATGGTACACAACTCAGTCTTCAATGATGAATAAGAAAATCATCCTTATGTAATTGGGGCACAAATTCAGAAAAAATGTAAGTCAATAATGTGATAGCAGATAAACAAATCACACAGAGCCTGCTCATGCTGCCTTAAATTCCTGACATTTAAATTAAGTTGCACATCTTCTGGTTCTATCCTCTACCTCTCCTGCAATAAGTGTATTCTTAATGTGACTGAGTTATAGGCAGCCCTGGGGGACATGAATCTTACCACTCCTTCTAGTGTGATCTAAATACCAGATGAAAAGGAAACAAAATGTAAAGACAGGAAGAGCTGTATATAAACCAAGAGAACAGCGCATGAAAAAATATGTGTATTTAGAGACTTCCCTCAGTGCCCCATGAAAGTGAAGGGACAATGTTGTAGCCATGAACAACTGTGGAAAGGCTACGCACTCTTACTGTTCCGTACATTTCCAAGTATTTATCAGTACTGCCTGGGAATGATGGCCCACAACTGAGCTGAAATTTTGCAAAGTACTTGCCTCAGAATAAAATATTATGCTCTTGGATTCAAACAGCAAAAAATAGATGAGATTTGTCATCTCTAGGGTTCTCTCCCATGGCCATCCTAAGACAAACTTCTAAAAAACATTCATGATGAAATGTCTCTCCTTGAGAAATCAAGGAGAAGAAAACAATCTGAAATGTTCTCATTTTTAAAAATGCATTTTGTCAGCTTTCAAATGAGGTAATGCTGAATGACAGAGGCGTTTTGTGGTTGCAATCAAGTAAGAGAAAATGAGGACTAAAAAACCTGTCAGTGTCACTTTAGGGGAAATTTATGTATGTGTTCCAGTACACAATTATGCTGCTTTGTAACTTAAATTAAAAGGGTCTCAGTGAAGATCATGCACTATTCTGGAAGGATTTGGATTATAAAAAGCAGAAGGGGGAGCCAAGCGGGCCTGAGTGATAAAGGGAATTATTAGCTCATGTAATTGCCTAGTAGTGATCTTGGCAAAGTTTGTTTGAGCGTCAAAGAATGTCACTTAACCTTCAGTTACTTCCTGTATTTCTCAGTTTTATTTCCTTGGGACACTTGCCACTGAGTGAAATCTCTTTGTTTTATAAAAAAAATATTAACAAACCATTCCAAGAGGAAAGCTTCCTTCTTTGTTCATTGTCCAATTGAAAAGAGGTCATTGGTTTCCAAGGACAAAGCCCTGACAGCTGTGCTGTGGAGATCTACCTAGGATTTATATTACATGTGAATCTGAAATCTTCATGGATCATATTCATCATGCCCATAAACCCAGAGTTGAGATGTGGTCCGTCATACACACACTAAGGTATCTATAAATGAAAGTGAAAGACAATCTCCTAGAAAACAACTTGAGTTGCTTCCCCAAAGATAAGCGTGGTATGGAAAAATAATTGTCCCCTGACTCTATAGTTGTGTCTTTCTTATTTATCTCTGCTTGCAGAGACAAAATACCCAATGCCCCAAATTAAGGAAGGAAGTGTTTATTTAGCCTACAATGAATGAAGTTTTCAGTCCACATACAACTCGCTTCAAGGTAGGGAGGCTAGGCACAAGACAGAATTTCAAGCAGCAGAAGACAGCAAAAGCAGCAAGCCAATGGGGGAACAAGCCTCTTTGCCTCCTTTGTATTTTAAGCAGGCTGCCTGCCCCAGATGGGTGTAGTGCTCACACTATCTTCCTGCCTTCCCGTTGCACCAGCTGAGGATGCTTACAAAGTCAGGACCCTGGTTCCCTGCTGAACAACTTCATTAACCTTCTAGACTTCTCAAGTTGACACAATGCATCAACCATCACACTGGGTAAAACTAAATTAACACTTCCAAAGCAGAAATTGATATTCTGATTCTATGTCTGTTATTATAAATTTAGGAGCAAAATCGCATATCTTTCTTACATCCTACCTTAGTAGATTAGAATTCTGCTTCATCATTCTTGAAATCAAATCAGGAGCCAAGCAAACTATGTTGCTCTATAGTCTCTGGAATAGATAGATAGATAGATAGATAGATAGATAGATAGATAGATAGATAAAAAAAATAGTAAATAAAGTTGTTCACAAATCTCTTGCTGACAGAATCCATTTCTTGTTTTTGTACAACCATGTTTCTTTCTTGCTGACTGTAAGTGGAGATTGTTCTCAGGTCTCAGATCTCTCTGACTCGGCTCTGGCATTGGCTCAGTGGATCCTCTTCATACCTTAAATCTATACCTTTTTCTGCAATTTCTTGGAGCAACGGCATCTAATGACTCAGACCAACCTAGAAAAATATTCCTATTTAAAATCAGCAAGGCCACGTAACAAACCTCATCTTGTGGGCAAAACTTGTCTTATAGAGCCACAAGATTAATCAAGACTTGTTCAACAGAGTAATAATACTTAGGGAAATCTCAGAATTCTATTTAAAACATTTAGCCTGAGGAGATAGCTCAGAATAGTAAGCGCTTGTCCAGCAAGTGCAAGGTCCTGAGTTCAATCTCTGGTACCACAAAATAATAATAATAATAATAATAATAATAATAATAATAATATATTAATATGCTGAGCTGTAAATGGCTCAACTCAACAGTTCTAACAAGTGTCATATGTGTTGATTACTCACCACAATTATGGACTGCTGGTCTATATCAGGTTATTTTGCTGAATTCGAGCACCTACCATCTTTGAACTGGCATCAAGTATGAAAAGATCCTTTAACGCCTTCTCCAAATACAACCTCTCTGACTGCAACAGAACCCACCTCTCTGACAAAACAAAACAAAAAAAGGGGATACGGAACCATGGAAGCTAGGAAATCGATCAAACGTGTGCAGGAGGGACTAGACCTCAGGGCCTAAAGCAAACAAGATTCCTCAGTCCTGAGGTGAACATTCAGCCTGGTTAAAGTCAGCTATTAGTCCTAGGCAACCTTGGGTTACATGTTACTAAATTTGGAAAAGTATAAATAAGGTACCATTTTGTTGTGAAAAAGTATATATGTATACTCAAGTATATATGTATACATGGATCATATTTATGATCCATGTACAGCTACTTTCTCTTAGTTCATTGAAAAGAAAGGTCTGTGCTAATATTCTTTAGCCAAGATATCATATATGTACCTTGTCCTCTCAATAACAACTGCAGACAATATACAATGTATTAATTAATGTAATTGACCTAATAACCTATTCTGAAACTGTTTCACTTGTATTTTAGCTTTTTTTTCTCTCATTAAAATGAATAAAAAAAACCAACCAAACAAAAGAATTCTATTTAAAGCATTGCTCTAATTGTTTTTAGTTGGCCAATTGATTGCTCTACCAATTTTTTCACATTTCTCCAGTTTAAGGAAGTATTTCCAATAATCACACCAAGTATCTGTTCAGATCCAATAATTAATTATCATTAATGTTTGAATATTTCAGTGTTTGAAATTTAAGGTGGCCAAACTGAATTTTATTTTATTTATTTTTATTTTTTGTCTTGAGCCTATAAGTTGATGATTCATCCAGACTGGTGAGTGTCTGAGCCCATCCTGAAATAGCCAGGCACTATCTTAACCACGGCAGTCATGACCTGCGCAATTATCAGGGTTTAGCTTTCTTTACTCCGTACTGAATTTTGAGTGCGAGTTACCCTTGCTAAGTATTCATGAAAACCTAGCCCATCCACCAAGCTGCACTTTAAAAGGTCATTTAAGCAAGTGGGTAGAATGCAAAACCTTACAATGGGGAAAATATATTCATGGCACTTTTGTGAACAGGTTTAAATTGAAATACTGAAACTTTCTGTTCAGCAAAACAGCAAAGACACCGACCTATTATAATTTAAACCAAAACTATAGTCACAAATTTTCTAAATTACTTCTCAGGATTTTCCTCTTGTTAGCATTGTGTTAGTAAGGCAATTAGTGAAATGTAAATTGTTAAAGACAAACTTGGTAACGCCGCCTCCAAAAGAACACGTTCCCACAATTTACAGAGCCGACCTCACTACTGATCTTGTCCTGCTTTTCCTTTTAACTTTTACTCCTTTCTTTCACTTCCTGTTTATTAATATATTATGCATGGCTCTGATATGATAAAAATATAATAATTATATTTTGCATACACAGGCACATTGCATTTGCAGTTGCTAAGACTCAGTCCCAAAACCTCCCCGCCTGGTTTCCTTCTTCATTTTTCTGGGGAGATTTGCAGCCCTCATCTCTGGCTCCAGAGCGCTCACCCTCTGATGAGCCCTTCCTTCCTCACATCTCACTTACTACAGTCAGCTGCCAGCTCCTTCCAAGCACCCGTGCACTCATATGCGATGCACTTTCTACACAAATAAAGTTTAAATAGGATTTTTTTCCCTAAAGAAAAAGCCTTTTGATATATTTGTTTATTCGAAAGTCTCTCTTAATTCTTATTCCTCTCATCTAAGTTACAAAGCAGCTTTTCATCTGTTTTCCGGAACCACTGCCTCATTCCTTTCCCTAATTACTAGTTGTGGAAAGGCTAAAGCAAATGTTTTCCTGGCTTCAATCAAATTCAAACACTTGGCTCTACGTGAAATTAACTTTGCCTGTTGCCTGGCTGCCTTTCTGCGGGTGACTTCTGAGGCGCTCTGCAGGCCCGCCCCACCCCTCAGTGCATCTTGCACTATATTTTCTTTTCAAGTATCCACGTGATGTTTGATGTTCATCTTAAAGAATTTTTACTCTGCCCCTTTTTTTTCCCTTGCTAAAGAGAAAAGTCAGAAGAAAAAGCAGCGCTGGGCCCTTTGTCCTGTCATCTTCCTCTACTCCAGTTCCCACTTCCAGCTATGAGCAGGGCTTTTCTGAAAAAGCACTGGTAAGCACGCAGGTGTTTGCAAATAGACAGCCTCAAGCGCATCATTGAGTCACTTCTGATACTTTTTGGAAGAAAGAAAGAAAGAAAAAAGGAAAGAAAGAAAGAAAGAAAGAAAGAAAGAAAGAAAGAAAGAAAGAAAGAAAGAAAGAAAGAAAGAAAGAAATTGATTTAATAGCATGAGCAAGGTTTGAAGTCCAGTTTTAATTCTGTTGCTAATTATTAAAAAAAATTCTTTTCATATAGATTAGTATTGAAACCACAGGGGAAAAAAACCTTGAAAAGATAAGGTAAAGGAGAAAACATTTCTCTTTCTCTCAAAAGAAATCGGAAGGTCATTTTCAGGAGTTGCTAGGAAGTTGTCTTTCGCATGAGGCAATTCAGTGACCAAGTGATTCATAAAATAAAATCTATCGTGGGAAGCAGAGGCTTTGACTCTACATTGCATCTGAATGGAGATGCTTGTGAGCAAATTGGAGAAATGAAAAAGAAAATGAAGAGTAAATTCCATCAGTATCTGTCACAGGGGAAGGGTAATGATTCCATGAGAAACCCAGGCTTTTATTTAAAAGTGGTGAGGGACTGAGAGGCAACTTAGTAAGGGAAGAGCCTTTGTGGTAGCAAAGCACAAACACACATATTGGCTTCTCTATTCTTGTTTTTGTGGTGCCTGCATCCCAAGTCAGAATTAAGAGAGCTTTTGGCCAGGAGAGTCCTTCAGCAGGCATTAGCCAGACACAACTTTGGGAGCTACACTCACCAACAATGCTGTTGAGGCAGAGACCTCTAGGCCCTTTGGACTCCGCATCTTGCTACAGATTGCTATGGGTGCTGAACATGGAACAGTAGGTTTTGGTGTTTGTCCTGCAGGATTTTGGAGTGCTTTAATACACTTCCTTGTATCCTGCTGTTTGTAAATTTGGAAAGAAAATGTCCGTGTTGCATGACTAAATGGTAAAAGTGCTTAGCTTTCTTTTCATTTGTACAGCTAAGAATTAGCTTTGAATCTCAGAGGAGTCTTGAGACTTGGTCTTTCTAGTAACGCTGAAACTATTAGGACTTTGGCATCTCTTGGAGATGGAGTAAGTTTCTTTTGCATGAAGGTATGTGCATCAATCTTTGGGGATTAGGGATAGAATATTATGGTTTGTGTATGTGCCAACCCAAAGCTTCATGCAGTGGTTGGTAGCAGGTGGATTTTAGGATGTGCCTGCATCTAGAGTTTGTAATGAATTATGGACCATCCAATGCCAGAGTTATACATGTGAGTGCTACACACACCCTGGGTGGGTAGCCTGCATACAGTATAAGGGAAATGAGGAGGTCTGTCTCTTTTACGATGTCTGCTGTCTTCTGCTACCATGAATTGTTTCCCCTCTGCATATGCCACCTTGCTTTGGAACCAGCCAACTACTGAGTGATGTCTTTAAAGACTGAGCTAAATAATGCTTTTCTCCCTTAATTTTTGGAGTTGGGTATATTGTTTCATCAGTAAGACAAAAGTAGCTAAGACAAAGCTTTCCATTAACTTATTTTTATTTTATTTTATTACTTATTTTTCTGTATTTTCAGGAAGGGTCTACAGGGTGTTCAGGGTCTCACTACTGGATCGGACTCATAGTGATCCACCTGTTCACAGGCTCCCAAGAGCTGGGACCACAGGCGCACGCCACCACACCCAGTCTCAATTGCTGTCTCAGTGCCCCTGGGGTGGGGCCAGCATGGCAGCCCTGGCCCGTGCCCCTGCCCTACACCTGCTTGCAGGCACTTTAATCTGCTGAGCTATTCAGTCCTTTATTATTATTATTATTATTATTATTATTATTATTATTCCTCTCTTCAGTAAGTAGAGAGAAGAAAAGCAGCATCATACCTTTTTTTATATAGATGATGCTTTAGCATCTATAATGTTTAGCTTCTCATACAGTAGTTACTCTGTAAATATGACTAAGCACCTAAATAAGTTAATGAACACTATTAGAATTCCATAAAGATAGATACTTTACAACAAAATTAAGGATTACATTGTTTTAAATCACAGCATATATTTTAATTTTACAGCTAGAGTTAGGTCATAAACAGATAATTG
>PVKN010016710.1:0-17738 GCA_004027915.1 Capromys pilorides | reverse complement strand
ACAGCAGACACCGCGAGCCTCAGAGCTTCTAGCTAGGTAGGGGCAGCGTGTGTACAGAGGGCACTGGAAAGGGCCGCTGAGGCCAGAAGTGGCACGTCCCAGGGCATAGATCGTTTCTGTTTAGAACAATCAGAGACAGTTCATTAGAGGAGGTAGAGACTAAGCCCCAGCAGGAGAAGCACAACTCTAACAGAATATGAGAGGTTCCTTCCTGACAAACACAATTACACGGGCAAAGACAAGGAGATCTGGGATGAAGAAGATAAAATAATTTTATATTTGGTAAATACGCACGGTGGGCACACTCCGAGAGAGGGAAGGGGACAGAGGAAAAAAATCAGGCTCAAACTGGGGAGGACCCCAAATGCCAGGCTCAGGAATGGGTTTGTTCCGGCAGCAATAGCAAATCACTACTTTTTTTGTTTCTTTGTTTTTTGTCAGTGCCAGAGCTCAACCCCCAGCTTATGAGCATTTCAGGCAAGCACTCCACACTGAGCACACCCCAGCGCATCCCCGCATGGGTACGAATACACGAATGGCTAAATGCAGTTATTCCTCAGACGTTGGAAAGTGAGGATTAAGAGGACCCGGCCCAGCAGCTGGCTGCAAGTTGCGAATCATTCTCAGGCCCCACTACCATGATGGATCTTGGACATCTGAAGGTGAAACTGAGTATTAGGAAAGCAGGCGGCTGCTCCCACGACTCCCAGCTTGGGCCACAGAGATGAAAAAAGCGCGCGTTAACCCAGGACAAATAGTTGTGCACCTGAAATTCATATTCCCTGAACAGATTTCCTACCTCAAATTGCTCTCACTAGCTTGCCAGTTTATTTTTCTGATTTTACATTAAGTCAAATGGTTTGGTTCTTTAAAAAAAAAATACACCCTCTTATAGGAAACAATAGGCATACAGAGTGAAAAATAAGCAGAAGGGAGCTATAAATCGTATTTCCAAAAGTAGCAAGGTGGAATAATCACATCCACTTGAGAATAGTGGTCATAAAGGCATTATCTAATGTCTGATTAGATGGCCCTCTTCAGAAGCTACTGACGATGACAATTCTGTTGCTGTCTGTGTCATCATAAGCCTGACTTCTTCAGAGGTTACAAGGGCACACGAAAAATGGCTTTAAAAATAATCCTGTCATTTTTCAATTTCCAAATAAAATTGGCTATTTGGCTCAGAAAGTACTGCCTGAGAGATAAATCACTTTTAAAAAAAACTGACCTACTATTCAATTTTTTCTTTATGTGGTAGACAGCCTCACTTCAAACATACATGCTTTACAAGTTAAAAGTATAGCAAGAACATTTGTCTCCCTGAGCTGAGGAGAAAACGTGTTTACACTAACATGCCGCCTGCTTTCCGGCTTTAAGGCTGCCATTTCCCCATTTCTTCGCATGAACCCAAATACCTCAACTTGCACCATGGGTGAGCAAGGGCATGACAGACGCTCCTGCCGCCTATGGAAACACAACTGACTTAGAGACTCCATGATCGCACTGTCCTGCAGTGAGCAGCTATTGCAGACTCCTGCTGCTCTGGATGTCGTCAACGCTAAGAGCGGCCCATGCCTCTTCATGTTCCACCAAAGTGCCGTCTGAAGAGCTGTATCTTAATCTTTTGCAAAAGGGAAGGGAACCAAGAAATGAAGGGAGGAGGAGAAATGACAGGGGTGCAGAGACAGTGGAGATGTGTTCCATACCTGTACCCCATGAGCAATGTGAGCACCGTGTGCTGCAAACATGGACTAATGAGCAAACATTGAAAACACACCCCTCGACGTATAGAAGACTTACTTGGCCACCTCATTTGCCTTTGATCTCTTTTCAGTAACAAGAAAAGCTGGTCTTAACAGGCATCTTGTTTTTTAAATGTTCTATGTATTTTCATTAACTGCCATAAATCCAAAAATATTTTGTCAACTCAATTTGCGCTCATGCACACTGATGTGCACCCAACTACCCACACACTTTGACCCATCCCTGCACTTGAGTTTGGCAGCAGTGGGTTTCCGTGTTCATTCTCTGTAGCTCTGCTGACCGTGGCTTTTTGTAGTTTATCTCTGGAGTAGTTCTACTTAGTTAGAAAGCAATACTAATAGTCTTTTAGTACAGCTTATAGAAAAAGCCCAAACAGACATCCATTGACTGGTGCTGGCCCTTCTGAGGTGTAGGTACTACTCAGGGTATGTCCAAGTAACTTCCAAGTTACACAACACACAGGACTGCTAGCAGTTAGATATGCACCATTTGGGGTGCTGTCCAGACAAAAAGAAAAAGGCTGAGAAGCTGGCTCTCTTCTCTACTTCTAGCTACAAAAATACATGACTAAAGGAAAATCCAGGAAAGTCCCATGCTGTTCCTGGGTGCAGAATCAGGACCCCAACGTAGAGATGCCAAGCCACAGAGGGCAGCATTGCAGCAACAGGAGGATGTAAGTCGTACCTGGATGTGCCCCTGGGAGGAACCCTGGTGGCAACTACAGAGTGCTGAGGTTTCTATGGGAAACCACATTTCTTCTGATTTGCAAGGTGAAGCTAGCCCAGAACAATCATTCTTGAAGCTAGCGACAGCTGAGAGTTACATGAAAATTTTTTATGGACCACAGATTCCTGGGCCCCACCTTAGAGTTTATTGGTTGTATACTCAAGGTATGAGAGGCCCAAGTATGTCCTTTTTGTAGACTCCCCAGGTGACTCAGTTGTCCTGGAACTTCTACCATCACAGAGTTCTACAATGCCAAATACTGAAATCAACTCTACTCCACATGTCTGTAACAATTAAATTAACAACACTAACAACATCTTAGTGATCAGTTCACATTCTGTTTCCCTGCTAGCGACTTGCTTTCTTTGGTCTTAGCTTTGGGATCTCTTCTAGGGGAGGTGATCTCAATCCTTCTTGGGAACCCAGGACAAAATGAGTTTTACCTGGGTGCAGAAACAACAACCTTGCTGCTGAAGGTTACTTCAACTACGTTGCTGAGAGCAGATATAAACATCTCCTTCCGGGAATCTCTGGAAACTATATGCCTCCCAAGTGCTCAAGAGGATGAGTTCTGTCTACAAGTCACATGCTAATTAAAGTCACATGCTATTAAATCTAGCCCTATAAGGTATCGCCAATTTAGACAGCTTTCTGAAGTCTGGCCTCACATATTTCTAGGACAGCATGTGTCTATATATGGCACCAGGGGTGCTGGCCCAGGGTGTGGCTTTACTTTTTATACAGTTCACTTCTGTTTTGCTTCAAAATCAGAGAACAGGAAGGTGACTGGACTTCGGTAGTTGTTTTGTTCATTCGTTATCCAACTCTCTTCTCTGTAAAGACACGTAAGATTGGTTGGCTAGAGAATGTGCAACGGTACCTTGGTTTGTGAATTTAAATTCCTTCCAGTTTTCTGGTTGCAGGATTTGTTTCATAATTCTGGATGCAACATGGAATGAATTCTGTGAGAATGGTGGAAAGAATTAAGTTAGTGAGCCGAGGCACCAGTGTGTCTCCATTGCCTAGAATTCTGGTTGAATAAATCAGGAAAATAACTGGCCTCAATTGGGAAGAGGGAGGGGAGCCAACGTGGCAGTACTTCTCACTTTCTCTGCAGAGACTGGTACTGTAGCCCTCAGTCCTCCTGATTGAGCGTTTGGTCCTTTCCCCACCAGAGTGATGAGTACACAAGAATTTATGAACTGTGTTTACCGTGGGTCATTTGGTTCAGTTCAACAAACTAAGCTGCTACACACCAGGAAGCAGGGAAGGTGGCATGACTAGTATGAAGCTGAGAAGAGCTACTCGATACACACAACAATGAGGCACTCCAGGGGTGGTCGAGAGGACCATGTTGTTAATTGAAGAATCTGAAAATGGTGTGTACTAAACAGTTGTCAGTGAAGGGTGACTTCTCAGGCTAACCCAGCAGGTGCCTGTCCATGTCTGTCTCTTGTGGCTTTCTTACTGATCTTTATTGATAGCATGATTTTTTAATTGGATGGATCAATCAATGATACCAATAAAAAATATTTTATGGACAGCTCAGTGGTCTAAAGTGCCTGCTTAGGCAAGCTTAGGCAGGTTCAGGGGACCGTGGTTCGATCCCCGGCACCACATGCCAAGCTAGCCCCACCCTCAGGGCAGGCTGAGCTAGCCAAAAGAAAATTTTATATTTTTTCTATAGGTATAGAAATTTCATTTATCGGACTTTCTTGATCATTTCCAAAATTATACCTGACAGAGAGTATCTTGTCTTTGTGAGAATCAGCTTTAACAATCAAGATGTATCCATGTGATGGGGGGACAGTCAGGCTGCACCTCCGCACAGGGAATCAGTCTGACTAAACTAGGGACTGTCTAATGGCCTTCACTTCGCCACATTTTTTTTATCTGACTTGCTACAATTCACACTTAAACACGAGATAATGGAACTTGATTTTTCCCACATAGAATTTCTTTTGCCACCCACCATCCTTTAAGCACGACAGACTCAATCTTCTGAAGTTTTCAACACCCACAGCCTGGCAACCCAGTGTAGAGAAAGAGAAGAGAGGAAAAAAAAAAAAAAATCCTCTTACACAACATACACTTTGAAGAGTATTTTTAGCTTCTTCCTTGAAGTGACTATTTTATTCTTGTTACAAAAGCATTTAACTGTCAGCCACAGCTCATGGCTGCTAAGTTTTGTAATTCCCATGAACAACTTGATTAGTTCCTCAAGACAATGAACAGCTTCACCTGAATTTCTTTGCCCAAATCATAACAATGAAAGCTTACCAAGGAGATGGGGGAATCAGATCTCTCAGAAGATGGAAGTCTAAATCCTAATTTAGAATAGCATACGTTAGATCTACAGTGTATCTTCTATTGTATACTGCCTGACAATGTATATATGGAATATATGTGCTCTTCAGGGGAAAAATGACAAATCTAAGCTGGATAGCTGGAGTGGAATTTTACAAATGAACTACTCACAGCAGTAGGGGTTGGGTGATGGGAACCAGAAGGAAATTCCCAGAGCCAGTAGCAGTCGAAAGCCAACACCCTAGACTCTCAGTGGAGACAGCATTCATAGAAATCCAGGAAGAACAGCTGCATTAAGAACATTTTCTAGCCCAGAGTTCACATTCTGATTACACTCCAGTCTCCTGCTGGTGTCTCCAACTGGCCCAACATGGGTCAAATCCAGGAGGCAAGGTAGATGGCTGATGGAGCCTCTAAGAACACGGACCAGAGTGCATGGACCATGGCACCCAGGGGATCCTCGGGCATGTGGAAGACTTGTAGCAAGCAGGGAGGGTTGGGGAGAGGTGATGGCTGGGATTTCTGGGCATGTCTTGGCTCATCTCTCACTCAGTAAACATGCACTTGTTTGACACCTCTCCTAAATGAAAGCACCTGGGAAAATGTATGTGAAAGGTAAAGGTAATTCTTCTCTCAGAGTTCTTCATTGAATATGGGAAACAGGGGTAAGCATCTTGCCCCATCAAAATGAAAGCTAAGCCAGGGCCAGCCAGATAGCTCAGTGGACTAAAGCATCTGTTTAGGCAGGTACAGGGACCAGGGTTCGATCCCCCGGGGCATACTGAGGCAGCCACTGAGACTGGGCATGGTGGTGCATGCCTGTGATCTCAGCACTTGGGAGGCTGAAAAACAGGAAGATCACTAGAGTCCGATCTGTGTAGTGAGACCCTGTAGACACTGTACTAAATACATTAAAAAAAAAAAAAAAAGACAGCTGGGAGTATGTGGAAGTGTGACAGGCTATCAGTGCTAGGGGACTTCAGAAGAAAGAGCGGATAGGGTGAGCTCTAGAGGAAGTAGGTTTGGGTGGAAAACAGAGAACTTTAGAAGGCTGGACCAAGGTGGAAAGGACGTTCTGGAGTCCTTCGGTTTCCACCCCAGGGCTTCTGTGGAGTGACTGACTGGACTTCTGATTTCTCCAGTGAACTCCAGAACTTCAAGCATGTTATAGTTTGTCTTCCCCAAAGCCTCATGGAGCAGACTTCTAGACTTCGTGATTAATTCATGATCCAATGCTGGGGTTATGGGGGTAAGTGCTACACCTGGCCTGGGGAAGACAGCCTGAATGCAATCTGCCTCTGCTGCTCTGCCATTGCTACTCTCTTTGGCTCTTGCTGTTTTGCTGTTCCTGCCACCATGAACTGCTACCCTCTGCCATGTGGCACTCTGCCTTGGAGCCAGCCAAAATGGGATGAAACCTCCTTCCTTAATTTTAGGCATTGGAGATTTTGTCCCAAAAAGGAAAGAAAAGTAACCAAGACAAAGTACCATACACCACTTTTGAGTACTTACAGTGTGTCCAATGTTTTACATGTATCTTACTAAAGCCTTGCAATGCTGCTGACACGGTGTTTATTCCACATTTTATGGTTGAAAATGAAATTCCCAGAAGTGGGATACCTTATCTAAGGCCACACTTCCAGGGGGAGCTGGGATCCAAAGCCAGGTGACCCTGACCACAGATTCCAATCTACTACAAGCTATATAAACAAGAACAAAGTCAATCCCTGGTACCACAAAAAAAGAACAAAGGACTTAGCAGTGATATCTGCTTTGCATTCAAATATATGTCTTAGTAATAGCCTCATATGTTCTCAGCTAACTAGGGGCTAGAACTTTTCCCCTATTTTAGGCAGCTGCTTGACACATAAAATATTTACAGGTACTACCTATATCTAAGTATGTTAACATCTGCATCAGAGAAAGTCTGTATTGGGCTCTACCTTTGTATCATTCCCATTCAAAGTTCCCCAATGGCTTGTTACTATACTTGGAATTAGTCCCATGGACTATGTGGACAATCCAGCCCTACCTACCATTGCTCTGATCTCTCACTAACCAACGTCTTCTCGTTCTGCTGCAGCCACACTAGATTACTTTCTGTTCCTTAAAAAAGTTCCTCTTCACATCACAGGTTCTTGCCCCAGGTCTTCAAATGGAATCCTATCCTCACATCTCATGCATTAGTTCCTTTTTCTATTCACTCTAACAAACAAACAAACAAACAAAATGTCCCTTTCTGACTGTGCCCTACAGTGGGCACCTGCTTCTCCAAAGCATTGTCTTACTTTTCATTTTATTGGTTTTTTAAATTTTATTTTCATTTTTGCCATCCCAGGGACTGAACTCAGGACTCTGTGCTTGCCAGGCAGGCACCTATACCACTGAGCTATCTCCCTGGCCCAGCATTGTCTTACATTCACAGCACGCTCATCACTACATGTTGGTTCACTCACTCTGCCCACATGAGGTTAGACACTTGCAGTATCTTATGCAATGCTAGACCATTCCAAATCTTGAACACTGCCTGGCTCCTTAAACATTTGTCCAAGGACTAATGAAGTCATAGAAATGAACTCTGGCTCAGAAAGAAAATAGTAGTATGATACTTAATGGTCACTTTTTGTTGTTTATTTGAGGCAAGAGCTATGTAGTTCAGCCTGACTTCAGACTCACACCAGTCCTTTTACCTCAGCCTCCCAAGTGCTGGGATTGCAGCAGTGAGCTAACACAGCTGGCAGTCACCTATTTTTAAGGATGGACTATTTCCACTCATCTCAAGACAAGGAAAGACACATTCAGAGCTGCCTGGTACATGCAAGCCACAGAGCAGGATGACAACAGGTACCTCTGGACTCTCAAGTCACTGGGTTCCAAATCCATTATTGCTACTTATGGTGTATGGCCATCATTAGAGGCCCCCAAATACAGTTGCTCAAATGAGATAAACACTGGGTTTTCTCTCCTGTGCCCATGTGGAAGCACACAATCCCCTTTTCTAGCCAGTAGACAGGAAGGCCCTGAAGCTTCAGGAAGACATGATCAGTAGTCATGTGTGCCACTTTCATCAGAGGTAATTAAGAGAAGCTGGTAAATGTAGTGACTAGTTTAATGTGTCAACTAAAACTTGGCAAAGTATGTCAAAAAGGAAAGAGAGACTTGATGCAGTGAGATGTGCAGTCTCAGGCTTTGTAACAACCCTTTAGATGGAGGCCGTCTTCATTTTACATATGGACAAACTAGGGCCCAAAGAGCATCAGTACTTATCAGTCTTAATGGAATGATTTTCACTTATAAGGAAAGAGAATTCATGATTGAATCATTGATTTCCACTATCATTTCTCTGACACATGCATGCCTGACTCTTAAATGGGATTTGTACCATTTTCATCTGCCTTGACAAAGGTCATTCAGTCTAGACCTGTTGAGAGAGGTTTTAGACAAGGAAGGTAGGAAGTAAACAGAGGCAGGTGTTCAGAAGAAGACTCTGTCTGGCTTTCTGATAGTATTTCTTGTTTCCTACCCAATGTACTGGGCTACTGAGGATCCAGCCTTCCAGGTCATTGTGCACTAATGCAGTAGGCCCTGGCTCATGGGTGAACAGAGTTGAGTGCTCATGGAAGACCATGAAATCAGTCAGCATCTCTGGCTGTTGAGTAACAACATATTGTTACTAAGTCATTCCATTCTTACTGGCCAAGATACGTTTGTTGACAACTATTACCACAACATAATTATTAGAAGAACCTCCCTAAAGAGAGCTCTAGTTTGGGTGCTAAGTTACATTGTAATCCTACCAACAGGTCTATGCTACCATTGGTGTTAATTCTTACAAATGTTGAGGCACTAAGTATGAAAATGTGGAAAGAGTAATCGAGCAGTTACCCTTTTATGTTACGCATGCCTAAATCTCAGTCCCTGTATTTGATTGCCATTGTAAAGTTCCAGTGAGATGCTGCTCATTATTCTGTCATTCAAATGGACAGTAACTCCTGTTTTCCTGACAAACTCAAAAAATATAGTCATAAAGGTTAATTTGATAATTGATTCTAGAATACCAAACAATATAAAAAATGGCTTGGATAATGTTTTAGGCTACTGAGCCATTAACAATTAAAATGCCTGGAAATAGAAGCATGCACATAGTCACAAATTATTCAAATCATGTGAGATTTTATAAAATCCTATTTTTAAGAGGCAGGCAATAAATAACCTAGAATTTCTGTCTTTCATGTCTATGCCCTTTGATTTTAATGACACTCTCATTTTTCAAAACAATATTGAGTTAGTCTGCACAAAGAGTTTCAGAAAAGTTCTGTTAATCAAAATTTACTTTGTCTGTGATCCAATTTCCCAGGGGTCACCACAAACACAAATCTACAAACCTGAGCAAAAAAAATTGAGATCTGTAAAATGACAGTGCTCTGGGAACTTTACAATTAGGAATCAGACGTACATAATTAAAGATCAACACATAGAATAAGTACCTGCTTCTTGAAGTTAGTATGAAATATAGAACACTTTTATCATCAAAAGATAATGGGTAAAGGAAAAAGACAGCTCCTTAAAGGACCCCCACTTAAGACAGAAAGCAGTTTTATGGTAAATGATAAAATTTTTCATGCAAGTCAATGAAATTAAAAACCATGTAGATTTTGGTGCAACTCTCGGACAAAATCATACTTAGGAATACATTTGAAGAAGCTGTATCACTTATTGCTTGAGTTGCCATGACAAATGAAAAGCATCAATTAAATACATCTCAGGACTTAAGGAATTCTCTTAAGCTTTATCCTATCAAATACTCTTTTGAGGGGCTTTCCTCAGCTGCCACACCTTTGTTACTGAACCTAGCAGTAATTCCCAGATCAAAGTCTCCACATGTGCCATTTTTGAGCAGTGCCATATTTCCATCAACCTCATAAGAGACTCATCTTTCACAAGATTTACATTTTTACATTTGTCTTAGTCACTTATTGGTCACTGAGGCAAACATATACAACACCCAAAAATAAGAAGAGATTTATTTTGGCTTCTGTTTTCAGTCCATTGGTGGCTGACTTCAAGGCAAAAACACCATTAGAAGGGTGCAGGTTGACGAAAAGTGATTCAGCCATGGTGGTCAAGAAGTAGAGAATGGAGATGCTGGGGACAAGAACACAAGTTTGCAGGTCACACTCCCAGTGACCCACCTCCAACCAAGACCTACCTCTTAACAACACATCCAGATAATAAACTCACCAATGGCTAAATCCAGTGATAGGAGTAGCCCCATGATCCAATCACCTTTCCTATATGACAATTTGGGGGTATACTTTAGATATAAGACATAGCAATGTTGCAATCAGTTTGCATTGTGTAGTAGTGCATTTCTCGATATTTCAAGTAACTGGCAATGCTGAAGTCTAAACAATAAAGTCATTAATGTAATTGGGAGCAATCAATACTAATGAAGATTATGTTAATGAGAAATAATTTTATGACTTTTTGGCTCATTAGGTATCATTCTTTTAGCATCCTGTGTCTCAAGCAAAACTGGCAAGCTCTCAGATAATAAACTTGGGAGTACTAAAGACCCACTGTACTTTGGCTGGAGTCCTAACTCCACTGACTTATAGTGTAGACTTGAGAAGTCATTTTTTCCCTCTAAGACCCCCCACAAAGAGGTTACTTTTCTGCGATCCAGAAAGTTCTGTGTACACATTTTCAAGCATATGTTCTTAGGGAGAATGGTCATGTCTGTTTGGATTCTTGAGTCCAAATCTAGGAAATCAACATATTCAATGTGATTTCTAAACTTGCTTCTAATACTGACATCCTGATTTCTGATTTTACCTGAGACAAATTCTCCATTGGAAATGAAAATGGAAGATTATACCCAAAGGAAGAAACCGTAAACTGTTCCTAAGTATTGAGTCATCAGTAGCTTATTTAACTGTTCCCATAATCTCACAACTCCCCTGAAATCTATTTTAAGAAAAAAATTAAAATTGTTTTGAGTTTATCATTTTAGGGGAGGCAGAATACTATGTAGAAGACTCAAGGATGAATGTGTAATTGTGAATTATTAGGGAAATACAGGGCACTCAACTTGAATTTATTTCTAAGGATTTGAAATATCACTAAATAACTACTAGCCTAAGTTGTGATTGCTGCAAATATCACCGCTAAGAAGGCAAAAAATGACATGTATTCTGGGCAGAGCAAGTAGGCTTTCTGACAACAATAATAACTTGGCCTCTTCTAGTATTTACTTGACATCACTACAGCTATATTAAATACTGAAGGCTAAGTCAACTCTAAAGACCTCAGTATGATATTTATATAGTAGCAAATACCAAAAAGAAAAAAAAAAAGAAATTATTTAAATGAATCAGCTTTTCAATGCTTTTTAGAATCTCCTTTTTTTAGACTTAAAGATCTGAATCTCCTTCCAAAGAAATAAGAATTGAGGTAGTGTGACCTGGAGTGAGATCTCTGCATCAGTGTCCTCCTGAAGTCAAGAAATCTGAATGACAATATTCAACAGCTGATAGGATACAGCCCACAAGTTCAGAAAATTGTTTACATTTTTTAAAATTTGGCATTCATAGCCAAACAGAGCCTATCCATTTCTTGGTGTGGAGTTTGAGATGTTTCTGAAAACAATCTGCAGTAGGTTATAGAGATGGAATTAATTCAAGTAATCTCAGAGGTCAGAACATGAGTAGTTTAATGGGCTCTAAGAGACCAAATTTGTTGGACTCCTGATCAGCCCATACTTCCTAATAGAAAAGACATATGGACAAAATTATGGAAGTGTATGGGAAACAAGGCATAATTTATTAACACACATTAGTATTGAGATTCCAAGTGAACAAATATTGAGTAGCTGACAATAAGGAATTATTTTCTACAGCTAAGCTGCTGAGTTCATTAAACTAATTGATTTTCAAACATTACACCCAAACGAAAGTAGATTAATAGTCTCAGATGAGATCTAAGCACTTAAGAGCATGTGGACATTTTGCTGCTAGCTTCTGCAGTATCTACTCCTCCCTTTTTAGTGTAGCTCCTATTTTTTACTGGGATCCTTCTTTTCCTACTAATCATTTCCACCTATGTCTCAGGGCTGGACTAGGCACTTAAACACATGACTATGCAACTGCAGCACAATCTCATTTTGATCACAGACTGGAATAACCAGGGTGGAGAGTGAGTCTCTGGCTTTGGAAAGACCACAGAGAAGAACTTTTATCTATGCTCAGCCCAGCATTGCTCTGCCACCTTGAAAGGAGAAAAGGCTGGGCATGGTGGCACACACCTGTAATCCCAGCACTTAGGAGGCTGAGGTAGGAGGATCGGTGCAAGTTCAAGACCAGCCTGGGCTACAAAAGTGAGCTCAAGGCCATCCTGAACTGCATAATGAAACGCTGTCTCAAAAAGACAAAGGAAAAAAAAAGGAGAACAAATAGTTTCCAGGCACTATCTTAAGAAATCGGAGAAAACAGAGCCAAAAACTGAAAAGTAACTTCATCTTAGAAGCATCATTACATCCCAAGTACAGCAATGCCTGATACTCACCAATTCTAGATTTTTCTGCCATGGGAGCCAATAAATTCTAATTGCCAGGGTGGGCTCCATTTTTCCATCACTCAGAATAAAATAATTGTAATTAAATAAAAGCACTTTGTGTTTCTGCTGAACAATCTATTTCAGGATGAATGCATTTCAAGGACTGACGTTTGAGATAAACAACTACCATTATGGTTTTGAGACCACCAAAGAAGTGTTCTTGGACCTGTGGAGAAAGGCATGAACTCTCATTTGCTGGATTCCAGTTTTGGGCAACGAAGTTCTAAGAGAGCAATCTTCCAAGGCAGCAGTTAAATGTGAGGTCCACCATCAGTAAACTAAATCTGAAACATGAATTGAGACTGATCTTGCCTGATAAAGATGTCACAGCTGATGAATATTATAGGCTAAATATCACCATTCTTATCCACTTACTCAAAATTAATCAATAACCAGCATGAAACCTGTAATAGCACTTTATTACAAATATGGATTTTAGATCACTGGGTCACTATGTTATTAACATGATAGCTTTCCCCTTTAAAATGCTGGAGCTGTAGTCATTGGCTGTTCAGACTTCTGAATTTCTAGGAACTCAGGGTGGTGAGGTTTTCACCCTCCTGTTTCCTACTTACAGGAAGCTGGTAGCTCAGAAGGATCAGCCAATCAACTGCTAGTACCTTCAGCAGTTTTGTGCTTCCCCAGCCCTACCACAATATGACACCCTGCATCCCTAACCTTACACCACTTGGAGTCCCCCTTGTGTTGGCAACACCAGCAGGTTGTTAGCCACACATGCAGGTGATGACTTTGCCAAGTTTGCAACTGACCGTGAAGTGGGAGAAAGTAAAGTAGATAACCAGTAGAGGATGAGGTTGGACTGAAGAAAGCAAAAGGGAAAGCATGTTTTGAACTTCCTCTTGCACCACACAGCAGCACTCCACTCGGTGTCCGTTTAATGCAGATAGTATACAGGGGACTATGGACCACTCCCATCCACTTATACGAACCAGGGCAAAGCCCCTACCAACCCCCCAACCTTTGTACTAAGGCCTACTACTGGAGGCAGAGAGAAGAGAGACAAAAACTCTTGAGCCCACTTCAACAAATTCCAAAGCAGGATGCACGCATGTCGGGTTTTCCCACATAACTTATGTGGTAACCTTTCTTCAACTGGAGTTTATTGAAGGCTCATGCATAGGGTCTACATCTTGTATATACAACTGTAAGTGAATTATGGGAAATGACATGCACAGTAGACAGAGCTAACATAACTCAGCACCCACCAGTGATGCCAGTCATTTTCTGGACGCCCCAGTGAGAGTGCTTTAGAACTGGGGTGTGACGTTTTAAACTCCTTAACCCAACATCTTCAGTCCTGGGGCCATGTTCTCTTCCACTGGGGCAAGCCTGCCCATCCCAGCAAATGGTCACCTGGATAGAGCTTTGCTGCTTTTTCCTTTTTTATTTGTCATGCACAAGGATTTAGAAACTTATCTGGGATCCCCTCACTCATGGTAACACCTTGATCCACTCTCTTCCTCAGTTCTTTCCAGTAGGGCTAAGTAGCCCATTCTTTTGTTATGATGTATTGGTTATATAACTGTGTGTCACAGTAAGGGAATGTGACTATGTATGATGGCTTTACAAGAAGCCCAGAGGCAGGAAGATCACACGAGGTGCCGGCTGAGCCAAGTGAGATTCTATCAGTAAGAAGGAAGCAGCGAAAGCATCTTGGAGGCAACTGTTAGTGTCTGCCATTGCTGGGGGATAATTATGTAGGCTGTAGGTAATCAGGAAAATAAATCAACAACAGCAAAAAGCCAGGATTTAAACCATGGACTGGCCAAAGCTCATCTGTTCTCAAGCATAGTATGATTCTGGGTGAGCTCTGGCATCTGGAGGGCACAGCGTCCCTGAGCTTATAAACAGGAGGGGTGGTTACCCAGATCCACTCTAATTTCCACCTTCCTTTTCAAGGGTAGGCAGTAACCCCACCACCACTTACCTTGTGACCTCACTGAAACTGACCTTGACGTCTTTCTCTGGAGAGAAACCTGCCTGCTGGGGCTCTAGAGGAAGCAGTCCTAGGTATCTGCTGTGTGCTTTACACAGGATACTTTTTTATGTTGGCAGGCAGCTTAACACTGAAGTGTCAACCTGTGAAAAGCTGTCTCTGCACCTGGAATTTTTTTTCTTCAGTACTGGAGATTGAACCTCAGGCCTTCACGCTGAACTATGTTCCCAGTTCTTTTCTTATTTTCATTTTGAAATAAGGTGTTGCTATGTTGTTAAAGTGCCCAGGCTGGGCTTAAACTTGCTATTCTCCTGCCTCAGCCTCCCAGAGCACTAAGATTACAGGCATGCATCACCACATGTGGCACACGCACGTATGTGTATGTGTGACAGGGGATGGAACCTAGCGGCTTTGCACATGCTAGGCGAGTGCTCTGCCACTGAGCCATACCCCTGTTCTAGGCTTATTTAGTCTGACAGAATCTCTCCGGTTGTCTGATCTGTTAAGTTTTTTTCTTACAAAAATAGCCACCTCCTGTGCTCACTTCAACAGAACATATACTAAAATTGGAATGATACAGAGATTAGCATGACCCCTGTGCAAGGATGACACACAAATTCGTGAAGCATTCCATACTAAAAAAAAAAAAAATAAATAAAATAGTCACCCACTTGGAGAGGACCCACTGGGAGAAAAGTTCCATTTGGGCATTACACATACACATGGAGGGTTCAGAACAAGATAACACAAAATGGCAGAAGAATTTTGTCACTCACAGGCCCTGGTGAGAAGAGCAGTCTCCAGGAGGGTGGGTGAGCAAGCAGGCCGGAGACTTCGAGATCTACCAGCATTGCACAAGGAAACCAGCGTTGAGATTCTGGGCTTTATCTCTCATTGTCGACCTCCCCTAGGCCTGTGGATTGGCTGGATTAAGGAAAACACATGCTACGGAAGGACCTTATTTATAGGATTCCGGTGTTGACCATTACGTTTGTCATCCACAGCAGCTGTGTAATCTGCTGGGTTTGGGTCAGTGTGAGAGAAGAATCAAGCAGGCTACTTCACAAGCCACTGCACACACAGAAGCTTTAATTAGGCCGAAAGAGGCAGGGTTCCACTGGGTTTCAAATACTTGGGTCAGGGCTAAACATGGATACTGAGGCAGCAACTGTGTTGAACAAATATATGACATCTGCAATTACTAGCCGGGTCTGAGCATAGAGTTTACAGTGTCTTTTAGGAGAACTCCATTTGTGCAGGTCCATGTTCCACATTGGCAGGGGTGGGCATCAACTGCTTGCCACACAAAGCCACCATTTTAGCTGCCAACTCCAGGGTGTTGGGGAGAACTAGAAAAGGGGTCAGGAAGATTGTAGGAATGCTATATACATTTAAGGAAGGAAAGATAAGCACTTGCTAATGAACTGGATGAAAATTCACCTCACAATTGCCTGCTTCCAGTGTGGTTTGCTTTTCCAGTAGCATAAACTTTAACGTACTTTATTTACCCAATACTCCTGGAAAAGCACAATGACCAGAAAGGGTGGCTATGTTGTTGCTTCCCAGGCTGTCAATCTAGTTTTATCTTATTCAACAGTAACAATATGTTGGCAAATAACTTCCATGAACATGTAACATTACCTGAGTTTTCAATATAGTTCAGGCTAAAATGGCTAAACGTAGAGTAGGAATTAATAAAATTTAGCTTTACATTAAAAATTTTTTTGAAATATTTACATACTTATGGTTATAAGTACATGACAAATACCTTTCTCTAGATCCATCTGTACTGTACCAACCTGATTTCTATCATATCTAAGTATTTTAGTACACATTTCCGAGAGACAAGGACATCCTCCTACTGAACCAAAATACAACTATCAAAATCAGGACGTTAACTGTAAGGCATTGCTCTTTTAATTTTTAGCTCTTAAACAGCCACTTGCCCCAACAGTGTCTTTTATGGCCCAAGACTCCAAGTATGAACCATGCATTGCCATTTGTGATGTCTGCGGGCTTTTAGAATTAGACTATTAGTCTAGAATTTTTCCTCTTTTTTTTTTTCCTGACCTGAGTCTTCGAAGGTTAATGACCAGTTACTCTGCAATGTTCACAGATTTGTGCATTTGTTTGATGTTTTCTCACAGTCCAGTTGAGTTATGTGCCCTCAACAGGAATACCAAGTTCTTCTAACTGGTTTCTATCAGGTGCATAGGATTTCAATTATCTCATTATTGATGATGTTGGTTCACTTCGACCTCTTGAGTCAGAGGGTGTCTACAGATGTTCCCATGGCAGAGCTACTCCACACCTCTGCAATTTGGAAGTGTTGGTAGAGATATTCTTCGAAATTAGGTATACATACCACTTATCAAACTTTTTGTTATCTGTTTTTAAACTAAGTGGATTCATAATCTCCTACTTATTCACAGGGTTATAATCTTTCACTACCATTATGTTATTTACTCTGATCCACTAACTTGCCCCAGCTTGGCTAGTGTGTGTCCTTTCCAGCTGGCTTCTGAGTCACTGTGACACAGATTCATAATTCTTTGGTCACTTGCTTCTCCGGATCAAGATGTTTTGGGCTGTTTTATTTTTCTTTTCTCAGGTCTGTAATCGTCCTTTTCTCAATGAGCTCTGGTTCCTTTTAATAGAAGACAGTTTCTGAAGAACAGCCTGGCTTATAGGAGTATTGGTATTGCTGGAAATATACGTATACACACACATTTGAGTCTATTTTGTTCTATCTACGCACATTAAAAACCATGAATTCACAGTGGTTTAATTTCATCTCAACACACAGTTCAGTTTTTTCTCTCTCAACATTTGTAATTTCCTGTACTGATTCTGAAAAATCTGTTCTCTGCTCTACATCATATATATATATATATATATATATATATATATTCATATATATATCACATAACTCACATAATTATATGTTAGTTATATATCACATAATTCATATATATATCACATAATTCATATATATATATCACATAGCTCACATTAATTCATATATATATATTCCTAACAAAGTCTTTTATGGCCCAAGACTCCAGTTCTGAAACTTTCATTGCATTTGTGATGTTTGTAGGCTTTTGGTCTGGAATTTTTCCTGTTTTTTTTTTATTTTCCTAATCTGAATCTTTGAAGATTAATGACCAGTTACTTTGCAATGCTCACAGATTTGTGCATTTGTTTGATGTTTTCTCATAGTCTAGTTATGTACCCTCAACAGGAATACCAAGTTCTTCTAACTGGTTTCTATCAGGTGCATAGGATTTCAATTATCTCATTATTTGTTCACAAGGTTATAATCTTTCACTACCATTATATTATTTACTCTCAACCACTCTCTCTCTCT
>PVKN010016709.1:7500-17734 GCA_004027915.1 Capromys pilorides | reverse complement strand
TTTTTTTTTTTTTTAATTTATTTATTTATTTGTTTGCTTGTTGTGTTTGTTTGTTTCTTTATTTATTCATTTTGTGGCTGGCTCAGCCTGCCCTGGTGGTGGCGCTGGCGCAGCATGTGGTGCCGGGGATCGAACTGCAGTCCCCGCAGTTGCCTGAGCCCTCCTAAGCAGGCGCTTTAGACCACTGAACCATCTCGCCCGCCCCACCGAGGCCTTTTTTTAAAACACACGGTCTCCTTATTTAGTTCAGGCTGGCCCCAAATTCATAATAAACCTCCAGTCTTGGCCTTCCAAGTGTTGTAATGACAGACATGTGGCATCCTTCCGAGCTACCTTTGTACCTCCTCAGCTCTTACTGGCTGTGGCTCAGCAGTCGCCAATACTTCCTATGCATCAGATACTGTACATACGTTGCATCATTTAATCTTCATGTGGACCATCAAGGGTGAAGGGGTTCCTACCTCTATTTGACAGAGAGCACTGAGGCTCACAGAGAGATGTGAACTATTCAAGGATTCTGAGATCTTGACCTAGGTCTGTTTTATTTTGAAGCCTGTATGCTCAAAGCCAAATTGAAAGTCAAAAAGATTCTAGAGCAAAGGGTATAGAAACCATAGGAAAATTCTCAGACTGATCTTTTCAGTCCCCTGTTCTTCTATTCTCTGTCTCCTGCAACCCTCACCCAGGAAATGGACCCATATGTATCATGTTCCAATGGTCCCAGCCTCTTCCAAGTAGCAGGAGTTGCCCTGGAAGTGTGGTAGAAAGAGTAATCAGCTTAGATAGACTTCAATGTCCTCAGTTAAAAATGGAGAAAAAGTACCTAAATCCTAGTATTATCTAGAAGATTAAATGAGATCCTGTCTGTGGGATCCTGGGCATGCAAGACTTTTCAAAAATCTTTCTTACTCATTCTCTCAATTCATTCTTCCCCGCCAGGTAGACCTTGGTTTGCCTTATTCCAGCCAGCTCCCATTGGCATCCTGGAAGGCAGAAACACTGCCCAGCCTCCTCTGGGCATTGTGAGGTGCTATATACCTCTTTGACCCTGATTTAGTCACTTCTCATCACTGGCACACAACACCCATGATTTAAA
The DNA here is from genome assembly GCA_004027915.1 of Capromys pilorides. Taxonomy (NCBI): domain Eukaryota; kingdom Metazoa; phylum Chordata; class Mammalia; order Rodentia; family Capromyidae; genus Capromys; species Capromys pilorides. The sequence goes on along the minus strand of PVKN010016709.1, from coordinate 16,638 downwards.
GGAGGAGAAGTTTCAGAGCATAATCTGCTAGCACCAAGGCAGGACAGCATGGTACAGGGGCATGGTATAACACCCAGGAAGCAGAGAGGGAAGAGAGACCTGGGACAAAGATATAACCTTCCAGGTCACAACCACAGTGATTCACCTCTCTGACCAGGCCCCACTTCCTTACAGCAGGTCAGCTATAAGCCTCATAAGCCAACCACCTTCCAATGGTTCTCCCTATGACTACTTGAAGCTTTAGGGACCGTGTAGATATAAACTGTAACAGCCTCATACAAATAATCACTAACAGCAATAATAAACCACCCGGTCTTCGTTTGCCCCCAAGCTTGGCACATTTTGACACATCTCCCTTCTATAGCAAGCCCATAGCTATGCAGACCTAGGAAGTCATTATTCAAGTGGGAATTTTCTCTGGAAGAACTAATCCGGCCTCATTCAGGAGGCTGCATTCCTGAGGCCTGTAAGAGCCAACTGTCTGGAGAACTGGGACGTCCAAGCATCTGAGAAAGAAGACCATCAACTCTAAGAAGCCTGTATTAGCTGGAGTGAATCCCCATTTAAAAGCAGGATCACAGTCTCTACTTTGAAGAACAGTTGCAAGGTTGAGAAAAGGTCGCAGGCATTCCCCGCCTGTGACAAACACATTAGCACCTGAAGCATGGTGGCTTTGAGTCTTCTTTTTTGTTAATTCAAGAAACTCAGAGCTCTGCGGCCCCAAATGACTCGTCTGGGGTCCCTGGGGAGTGTTTGCATGTGTTTGTGTCACAGACCTGGCCCTTGCTGATTGTCTTCCTAGAAGGCTAGGGCCTCATGAGGCCTGTACCTACACAGAGGCACTTCAGGTAGACCTCTGGGTCTAGAAGAAGCCTGGAAGCACTAGGCCTGGTAGTGCATACCTGTAACCCCAGCACTAGGGAGGCTGAGACAGGAGGATTGCTGTGATTTGAAGGCCAGCCTGAGCTGCATAGTGAGCTCAAGGCCAGGCAAACTACATGGTAAGAACATTTTTCAAAAACTAAAACAAACACACAAAAACAGGCCAGGGGAGCTAGAAACCTGGAAGCCCCCCTCATCACCTCATCAGCCTTGTGAAGTGAGAGCTCACTCCCTGATTTGTTCTGTGGGTGGGCTGGGTACCCACAGCTAGGCTGCTGGAGCCCTGGGTATCGCAGAATTCAGTGATGCCCTTGGGTTCTTCCAATTCAAGGACACGACCCTCTGTTTTCTGGGCCCACAAACCTCATCAGGTGATGGCGTCATCACAAGTTTCATCAGCACCTGCATTGTGGACTTGCAATCATGGCTCTGTTCCTGGGCCACCATTGTAAAGTCTCCTTCACTGTGCCAAACAGCTTGATGACAAGTTCCTTCTGGTCACCATCCCTACTCATGCAGAGAAGCTTCTGCAGATCTCCACCATGGCCAGTCCACCACATCTAGGCATTTCACCCTCGCCAGTGGCCAGGCTTTTGTGTGGGGGTGCGAGGTCCCACAGTCACTCCCTGAGCTGCTCTTCACTCCTGCCATGGTGCCCTTGGGCTTTGGTGAAGCTCAGCCATGGAGAGCATCAGTTGAAAGGCAGAAGAGGAGAGGGGATCTTCTTCCCGCTCACAGTGGTTGGACAGAAGCTGTCTGCCTCTCTCTGTGGCCACAGCTCCTTCTGGTTGAACTTGTCTACCCTCAGCTAAGACTCTCATCAGATTCTAGTAACCTCCCGCCTCTTCACACTGAAGGACCATAAAGGCTCCCAGCTTGGCTAACCCTGCAGTGCTTTGCCATCCCTTAACCCAGCCCTTCCATCTGTGGAAAAATCCCTTCCTGATGCTCCCATTTGGCCTTCTCTTTTCAAACCTTCTTCTTTCCTCCATGGGACCCTAAGTAATGCAGTCTTTCTCCCAGGAGTCCCTCAACTGCCATGTGTTCAGCTGATGCAGTCAACTATATAGCCAGCTCAATCCCAGTTTTGGTCCAGGCAAATGATGTTGTCCCTTATAGAAACAAAGAGTGAGCTCATCATTCAGAGCCAGGTCAGAAAGGCAGAGCTAAGGCTGAGCACTGGACACACTGCTGAGGGGGCGCTCAGCTATGGGACTGCAGCGAGTTGGGTTAAGACCGAAGAAAGCAGAGTGAGGCACAGTCCACAGTGCTCTCACCCTGGCCTCTTGGTCCCATAATTGTGACTTTCTGGATCAGAAGGGAGGAGCAGAGACCAAAATACTGCCAAAATCCCAGATCCGTTTGGGGAGAAAGACAGTAGGTACTAGCATGTTGGAAAGTCTTGAGTTAAATAGTTTGATTTCTTTCAGCTTTTTCACAAAGAAGCAAAGGTGAGATGTTTATTTTCAAAGCAAGCAACATATTTCTTATGACAATATCTCCACTTAATGGCCCTGTCGCGTCTAATAACTTAGAAGATAAAATACGTTTCTTTGATCTGAGCCAGTCAAGAATGACAGCTGGCAGTCTGCACAAAAATTTAGTGCCTTGTCTAATTGTGTTGACTTCTCATTATTGGAAAGTCTCGCAACTAGTAGAAGATTTTTTTTTTTTAACTTTATCAAATTGTTAACTGTTTCCTGGCTTTTATCCACTTTGGGTAGTTATGCTCATTTGGACCTGATAAATCCCCTGGATTGATTTTTAATCCATTTTGTGATGGTTCATGCTCAACAGTGAAGGATGGAAAATAAAAACGCATAGGTCTAGCTGGTATGATGGTACATATCTGTAGTCCAGTTACTCAGGAGGCTGAGGTGGAGGGTCAGAAGTTTGAGGCCACTCTGTATAACTAATAGGAGGACAACAATACGCATTGTATCTTGGAAATGTACTACTAACGTGTTTTGAACCTGTCACATTGTCATTTCTTATTAAAAGTAGTAAAAAAAAAATTTTTAAAAGAAGTTTGAGGCCACTCTGGAGCAACTTTGTAAGACCCTGTCTCCAAAATAAATAAGGATTAGAGTTATAATTCAGTGGTAGGCTGATCTTGGACTCAATCCTTAGTATATTAAAAAAAAAAAAATATCAGTCTTGGTCCTGATAGTGAAGGACTCAGGCTTATCTGATAAACCAGAAAACCATGAGGCTTTGGGCAGGGCCACAGGACCAGGGGAGAGGAGATACCCCCTCCTAGAGGAGGCACTTTGGTGGTAGATGCCAGAAGGAACTAGACCATATTACTTGCAGGGGGATGGCCAGCCCTCCTTCTCCGAAGTAATCTATTCAAATTTGTCTCTCAAGACAGTGACTGTAGCTGGGCATAGTGCTACACAGCTGTAATTCCAGCCCTTGGGAGTATGAACCAGGAGGACCATTGTGAGTTCGAGACCAGCCTGGGCTACAAAGTGAACTTGAGGCCAGTGTGACCCTGTCTCAAACAAACAAGCAAACAAACAAACAAAGGAAAAAAGACAGTGGCTTTGAAATTATGCACTGTGACTCCTTGGAAGAATATGTTTTACAGCACAGCTCTGAATACACATAGACACACACACACACACACACACACACACATACACACACACTTTTTTTGTTTTTTTTGTTTTGTCTTTTTGAGACAGGATCTCACTATGCAGTTCAGGCTGGCCTTGAGCTCACTTTCGTAGCCTAGGCTGGTGTCAAGCTGACATCGATCCTCCTGCCTCAGCCTCCCAAGTGCTGGGATTACAGGCATGTGCCACCACACCCGGCTTACACACATATGTTCTGATGGAAATACATAATAGCCCTTTTTCTACCTCTCTGTAATGCACTCTAAGACCTTCCACATTATTTGGCTTTAAAAATATTGATTGCACAGCTCATTGATACTTGCTCACTTACATAGATTCCATAATACATTATATACACTGAGCATCTAAATATAGTGGAGAATTTAAACCAGAATTAGATGGGGCTGGCAAGATGGCTCAGCAGCTCAGCAGTCTAAAGCACCTGCTTAGGCAAGCTTAGGCAATGGCAGGGATCACGGTTCGATCCCCAGCACTACATGCTGCACCAGCCCCACCCCCACAGCAGGCTGAGATGGCCATAATATTATAAATAAATAAATAAGCCAGAATTGGAGCCTAGGGAGAGAAGAAACAGGGAAATTTTCCTAGAACAGGTAACCATGTAAGGTGCTTGCTCTGGGGCAGGCTCAGTTATAAAACTGGGCTAAATGTCAGATGAGTAGGTTAAGAGACACACCCGTGCACGCACACATAACCCTCAGCTTCCTGATTTGACTTTTAAAATCTTCATACTAAACCTCTTCTATAGATAATACCACCATCATCCTCACCCCTATTTTACAGAGGAGGTTAAGGGAACTGCCCCACTGGGACTCAGACCTAAGCTCCCACTCACAGGCTCTTTGCCTTTCTGAGTTGAGGGATCTCAATCCACAGCTAGAAATCTCCCCACGGAGAAGCTTGCTAGGGCCCAGGCACTAGGTCAACAGGTGCAGGCAGAGGCCTATGTAAAGAAAGCGATTTATTTCTCAGTGGAGTACCTGTAAATTGCTTAACTTAGTTGACTCACTCGCTCACACATTCGATACATGGTCATTAGCACCTACTCTGTGCCCAGCCCTACGCTGCGGCAGCTGCACCAGCTGCACCTGCGCTCAAAGGTCAGGATTCAGAGATCAGGAAGGATCAGGGATCCTCCATTTTTTCATGCAGCAGAATGGCTGATCCATCTAGATTCCCTCCTTTTCTCCCTCTCTAGAGCTTGAACATAAAGTGCTAGGTAAGCAGAGTGACTTAGGAAGGCCAAAAATTCAGGGGCTGGTTTGTTTGCAGCTGCTGCACTTTATGCCCTGGCCAGAGGTAGCAGTCAGGAAATCCCAATTAAGCGAATTCTGGTGCGGTCTGTGACTGCTCTTCTCAGGGTGCTCTGCAACTGGCTTCGCCGGCAGGGAGTGGCCAGGAGGGCCTGACCCTTTGGGGAAGCCTTTCCTCCCAGAGTCTAAGCCAGAGCTTAGCTTGATTCCTTCCTACAACTCCCCAGGTGTGCTCCTAGCAGCCCAAGTCTCTTCTCACTGATCAGATTACCTGGGCTTGGGCTGTGGTTCAAGTAGATCATGCCAAGGTAGTATTCTAAAGCTGTAAAGCCAGTTAGCTATGCTTTAGCATTTTTCACCCTGCGCTTCTTATTCTCTGTGAGCTGACCTTATTCAGAACTTTGGATTTCTTCCTGATAATTTCCTTGAGAATAGATAAAAAGTCAAGGGCTTTGAGTCAGACAAACCTGGGGTTGAATTCAAACTATCGCCCTGCTGTGTGACATCGCCAGAGACTCCATCACTGGAACCTCAGTTTCCTCAATAGCAATGAAGATAAAAGAATGCGTGTAAAGATCAGCAGAGGGGCTGGGGGTCTCGATGGTGGCAGAGGGCTTATCTAGCACGTGCCTTGGGTTTTATCTCTAACAATGAAAAAAAGAATCAGCGGGCGTGATGACTACATGTAATGTTGAAACCTGGATTGACTCATGAGACATAAGAAGGTCATGACAGAAGAACAGATGAAATGGCTGTGCATGACAACACAGAGAAGTAAAATACTAAGCCTGAGATCACACAGCTAGGAAGTCAGAGCTCAAATCCAAACCCACCTACAGTCAATGATGGCAAATCTTTTAGAGCTTTCAATGATGCAAACACATGCGAGCCGGACATTTGCCACTGCTGGATCTGTAGTGCCCGCTCTTTACCTCTACCATCTCCCGCACTGCAGTGCTATCTTTATCACTACAATAAATGATGATTTAATGAATAATATGGAGAACAGAACTGAGATCCAGAAAGAGTTGAATTCAAGAACTACCTCTGCTGTGGACTCTTGGCAAGTTATTTGAGTCTCAGATCCTTTATTATTAAAACAGAAATGAACTCCTATGTATAACTAAGACTGGAAAGGGATTCGAACATCAGAGGAGTTCAGTTAATACTTGTTTTTCTTCCAGCAGTGTATTTGGTCATCTCATGGGACAACTGCCTAACTGTATGAGCCCAGCTCTGGGGAACAGGCTCAGTTGTTACCTGGCTATCAAGTCTCATCTTGCCATTTATTCGTTGTGCAGGTCTCTTCACATCTCTGAGCGTCAGATTTTTCAAGTATAAACTGAATAGTCCCTGCTTCAGGGGACTGTTGAGGGCATTAAAAGACATTCCCCCAAAACATGGGGTGAGATGTGGGCACTCATGCCCACATGAGTGCGTGAGGGCTCCTAGGGCTCCTAGGGGAGGAGGTATGTACTATTTAGCAAATATTTCAGATTCTTTCCCCTTCTAGGTACAGAGTAGAGTTGCGCCTATTGGCTCCCTAGCGGTTGGAGAGATCATGTGACATGTTCTACCCAATGAGGAAAAGTGATGTGTGCCACTTCTCAGCTAGAAAACCCCATTGTCAATGGGAGACCATCCAAATTCTGTTTTCTAATTCTACACAATGACCACAAACAAGATGGTGGCTGCTTTTGTAACCATAATGAACAGCGTCTCCCTGTTAGTCCACAAAGGACAAGCCACATGGGTGAGAAGTAGACCGTGTGTGTTAAAGCACTGAAGTTATAGGTTGCTTATAACTGTAGCAAAAGTTGGCTTCTTCGGACGCATAAAGCAGTTATTTTGAACAGCTATCACAGTTCTTACTTTCTACAATTCTCAAACAAGTGTTAAATAATATGTTCATCAGCCTAGGAGAGCTGTGGCTTATCTCCAAGGACACTTATCCAAGGTCACACTGCTGGAAAAGAACTGAGCCTGGACTTGAAACTGGCTTCACATCTTGAAATCTGCCTGTTTATAGCCTGGCCTCCAGCCATGGGCTGTACCATTCAAGATGAAGTAAGGTTGGCAAGTTGGACCCTTAAGAGATTTCTGGGGAAAGAAACTGTGCTCAGGAGAAGTGGTGACAAGACTGAACTCACTTTGTTCTCTTTCCATCTCTGCCTCTCACATCTTGCTTTGCTTTTTCATAATTTTAATATCTGAAACCTCACACCAACCGTGTAAGTGATCGGAATGTTTTCAGAAAACATGTGTTGAGCACATGAGCTCGGCATAAGCCCTCGCGCTTTGTAATCTCTGTATTTTTTCAATCAGACAGACACCTCTGTGCCCTGTGGCTCCAGCCAATGTTGTGTCTTCTCTGTGAGCTTTTGAGTCTTAGCCAAGCTCTATAGCTTATTCTTTCCATGGCCCCAAATGAATTCTTTATCGCTGCAAATTTTATCTGTGACATGGAACCATAAAACCTACCTCCTCTGTCTAACTCAGAAGGAGGCAGTCATAATGAAGAGCACGTTACACATTTGGGGGAGCACTGTGCACGTGTTAGCAAGTATCTAGCACCTGCTTAAATAACTAATAGGAAACATTTATTGAGCACCTACTGCATACTGTGCTAGGGATTGGAAATAAAAAGTCAATGTAATGCTAAACATGCCCTCAAGGAGGCAGTAGGATGTTGTGATTAAGAGCACAGGCTATGGAGTCAGCAAAATCTGGGTTCCATTCTATATTCCGGCACTGGTTTGTACCTCCTTTTTCTTTTTACTATAATAGGGATGGTATTAATAAGCATTGTTGTTTAAGGTTTAAATGAGATGATGCCTAGAAAGTGAAGTGTCTGATGGGTGGTAGATATTAATTAGGGATTAACCTGTGCCTGGGAACATCGTGGGAGTTGTATAAATGTTCTTTAAAAGAAGTTCTAGAGGGTGGGCCAAATAGCTCAGTGCATTAAAGCACCTACAAGCACGTGCAGGGGCCAGACTCAATCCCCAGGCCTGCTGTGTGGGCCCCGCCCTTGGGGAGCAGTGAGACAGCAATTGAGACTAGGCAAGGTGGCGCAGGCCTGTAATCCCAGCTCTTGGGAGGCTGTAAACTGGTGGATCACAAAGAGTGTGATCTAGTAGTGAGATCCTGAATGCCCTGTAGACCCTTTCCTAAAATACACAAAAAAGAAGGTCTGGGAGGGCTGGGGATATAGTTCAGTAGTAGTGCCTGTGTGGCAAATGCAAGGTCCTGAATTCAATTTCTGGTACAAAAGAAAAAAAAGAAACAGGAGGGGGAGGGGGAGGGGGAGGGAAGGAGAAAGAGGAGAGGGAGGGGGAGGAGAAAGAGGAAGAGGAGGAGGAAGAGGAGGAGGAGGAAGAGGAGGAGGAGGAGGAGGTCTGGGAAAGTGCAAATGAATGAGGCCCTGGCTTCCAGGATGGATCTACCCGGGCTGAAGTTGATCCAAGTGAAGGTGAGGTTTCTGATCCTAGATCTAGGGAACGGCTTCAGCTCTAGAAGGGTTCCTGGGGTCAGGAGCCCTGGAAGCCCCCGAGACAGTCTTAGCCTCATCATGTTGTGCAAGCAAACCTGCTTCTAGCCAGCAACTGCCCATGTGGGCAAGCAAGTGTTAACCTCCGCAAAAGTGCAGAGCGAGCATATGGATCACCAATGTGATGCAGCGCGGGGAGCGGACAAGTCCACGGCACAGGAGCTGCCAGTTTCCGGCTCCAACACTCCGCTGGGCTCCCTCTATCTGTGTGTGTGTGTGTGTGTGTGTGTGTGTGTGTGCGCGCGCGCGCGCGCGCCCGCGCGCGCGCGCGCATGCGCATATGTGTGCATGCTCACGCACGTGTGTGTGCATGTTGGGATTTATTGCAGTCCCATTTTAGAAAACAAGCTTCTGGGCCGGGGGTGTAGCTCAGCTGAAGAGCTCATGCTTAGCATGCAGGAGGCCTTGGCTTCCATCCCTGACACCAAAAGATAAAAAAATTGGAAACAGCTTCCATTCAGAGGTGAGAAATATGTGGGCAATCAGGGCTGGAGCCAGGCAGATCCAGGTTCAACTCCTGGCATGTCACCCCCCGCCCCTGAAATATGATGATCAGATCGATCGCCCATCTGAGCTTGGATTCTTCAGCTGTCCACTGAGGTAATACCCCATTCTCAGTGGATGTGGTATGTTCCTGTTATTCTTTCAGTGCTGGGGATTGAACTCAAGGCCTCAGAAATGCTAGACGAACACTCTACCACTGAGCTATCTCCTTTCCTCCAGCCTTGATTGTATTAGTGCAGTGGTTAGCATTGACAGAGGGCTTTGTAAATGTGCATTCTCCACATCTATTCAGTTAGTCCTGACAAGATCC
>PVKN010016709.1:0-2500 GCA_004027915.1 Capromys pilorides | reverse complement strand
GGTTTCATTTGTTTGTTTTTGATACAGGATCTTACTATGCAGTTCATGCTGATCTTGAATTCACTGTGTAGCTCAGGCTGGCCTCAAACTCCCTGCGATTCTCTTGTGTTAGTCTCCCCAGCACTGGAATTACATGTGTGAGACGCCATGCCCAGGTGGGTTGCCTGTTCCCTTTTCATCTGTTCTTATAGTTCTTTTATATACAGAATATGAGTCTTCTGTTGAATAAATATATTCAAATTGTATCCTTGTTTTGCTTTGGTTTAGCTTTGATTTTCTTCATAATGACTTCTTAAGAACAGAAGCTCCTAATTTTTTTCTTTCTGAGATAGGTTCTCACCAAGTGGTTCAAGCTTGTCTTGAACTCAGTATGTAGCTCAGGCTGGCCTCAAACTCAAGGCCATTGTCCTGCCTTAATGTCATCAGTGCTGGATTTATAAGTGTACACCACCAAGCCCAGCACAAGTTACTAATTTTAAGGAAATTGAATGTCATAATCTGTTTGCTTATGGTTAAAGTTTTGGGGTCCTACCTAAGAAATCTGCTTACCCCAGGGTTGTGTTTTCATCAAGACATTTCAGTGTTTTGTCTCCCATGTTTAGATCTGAGTAAGACCTATTTTCCCTGTGAATTTCCCAGCACCCCTGAGCCCAGATCCTTTCTCTTTTTACCCAACTACAAAACACAAGTGATGTACCCTCAGATTTCCTCCCATGCTGCCCAACTGATCAGAGCCACCGCCCCGCTTCTTCTCAGAACCCAGAGTGGGGACGACGTGAGGAGGGCAGCTCTGGCTGGGCCTGCAGCCTCACCCTGCACCTGCAGCCCACCTGTGCACGGGGAGGCTGAGGCTGTCTTTCCATAAGGAGACACCCCTTCTTCACTGCAAACTGGTCAATTTAGACTGCAGTCAGGGCTCCTCCAAGCTCTGGGCAAATATGTCTTGCAGATTCTCTCTTTACATAAATAGTCTGAGTCATTCAAATTGTTCTACTGTCCCAACTTTATCAAATTCTGTAAGAGGAATTCCTCCCTGGCCGGCAGGAGGATTCACTCACCCCAGGGTACCTTTCTGGAACTGGAGTCTACCCAGCCCACAAGGGCACAAGACCTGAAGCTCCTTGGGGCATCTGGGTAAGGAGAGAAATAAAGCCCAGCATCTAAGGAGATCACACCTGAGCTTAGGGTGCCCCACAAGGCCAGCCTAGCCAGCCCCAGCCACCAGAGGGGGCATAGGGAATTTCCAGCTACTGCAAAGTGCATGGAGCCACTGAAGAGATGGAATCTAATGGCAATTCTGGGTACTGTCCCCCTAGAATGCCTTGGGGTGGCCTGGGAGGCCTTTTCTGACTAAGCCTCACACTCTTGATTTTCTCTCATTCCTTATGCTTTCTCCTTTGGGTTCCTGTTGCCTGAAAATGCCTTGTTGGACTGAATTTATAGATCTGCTGGGCTTTCTGGCGGAGCTGTGCTGGGGTTCCCAGCCTTACTTTCATATCTGCCTAGATAGAAAGCACATCCTCTTCTTTATGGTCCTGCCCTGTCTTCTCCATCTCTCTCTGCCATACTTTCATTCTTTGTCACTGTCTCCTCTTTTCTTTTCTTGGTCATTTTCTTTGTCTCTTGTTTTCTTTCTCTTCTCCACCTTGCATCACATACATGCGTGCATGTTTGTGTGTGTGTGCACATGTGCACATAGACACACACACACACACACACACACACACACACGGGGCCTTTGAGCCCCACAACCCCCAGAGCCCTCCTGGCTGAGCCCTCTTCCGGGCAGGCAGGCAGGCAGGCAAGCAGGTGGGCATGCTCACCATATGTGCTGCCAGCACAGGCAGGGGCCTGGCGGATGTGGCGTAGCAGCCTGGTAACCATTTGTTTTCACCTGGTCCTCACGCTGCTAACATGTTGGAGCATCTCCATGTGTTAACCCTCTTGCTGCCAATTGTATGACTTTGAAGGAAGAGACAGAGGAGAGCATGGAGAATGCCTGGGATCCCCTCTTCAGTCTGCACCAGGCAACCATGGCTGGGGGTAACTTTACTCTCTGTTAGGCCTAAATGGGCCCAGGGAAGCCAGGGGTGAGGCAGGATTGGGCCGGCCCACCAGAAGCAGCTCAATATCTAATAAGGAAGACACACAGCAAGACAGTCCCAGGCCAGCCCGATACAGACAGTGAAGTGGAGGGGGCTGGGCACCAAGGCAGGCACCTAACCCTGCTTGGCCAGGAGGCATTACCAGAATGAGTTGTGAAGGTCAAGTGGGGGTTAGCTTGGCAAGGAAGGGGACAGAATAATTTAGACAAAGGAAACAGTGGGTGGAAAGACTTAGAAGTATAAGAGTATTAGTAATATTGAGGAAACGGTTCAAATTGGGAAAGCCCACAAATGTGTGTGTGTGTGTGTGTGTGTGTGTGTGTGTGTGTGTATGTGTGTTTGGAGAGGGGATAGAAGATATGGTAGGAAATGAGGCTAGAGAGGAAGGCAAGAAT
>PVKN010016708.1:0-17733 GCA_004027915.1 Capromys pilorides | reverse complement strand
TCTCAATTCTTTTTTCTCATCTTTTTTTTTCTGACCATTCTTCTGTAGTCAAATCAAGGCAGGGCTTTTTGAGTTTTAAGAACCTTTGTGATTAGATTGGTCCCACCTCAATGTGGTATACTTTTCTATATCAAAATCCTTAATTTATCATATATTCAAAGTCCGTTTGCTTGTGAGGTTGAAAATTCAGTTTCATAGTTAGAATATGGACACAGAAGACTGCATCCTAGTATCGTTATTTTTTTCTGATTTTTCTCTTTACTCACAAACTAGTTGGACAACTAGCCTAGCATATAATTCTTTTATTTTGAAAAAAAGTTTTAATTTATACAATATTTGATCATACTTGGTAATTTTTTCTACCTTAAATTTTGGAGGGAGGGTGCTGAAGATTGAATTCCAGAGCCTCATGTATGCTAGGCAAGCACTGTACCATGAGCCAGCCTTGTGCCCAAACATTCTCATTTTAAGTGCTATGATAGTGCTGTAGTTAGTGGATGCTATTATTGTCAGTATAATAGTTGTTAGTAAATAATGCCGGAATGACCCCTGGACATACAACTCTGAAATATCCATGGGAAATTGGCTTCCTCTATAGATAACAAAACTTAAGAATGCTCAAATCCCTTATATAAAATGTAGTAAATTGCACACAACCTCCCCAGATTCTCCTCTGTACTGTAAGTTATATGTAGATTGCTTATAATACCGACTAAAAAGTAAATGCTGTGTAAAGAGTTGTTATACGGTATTACTTGAGGAGGGACTGCATACATCAGTAGCTTCTTGTGTGCATATGCCATGCTAGAGCAGTGATGATGCATGAATTCTCACTTACATGACCCTTGATACCAAAAGAAGTTGTAACCCCATCTCATTGATGAGGATGAGTAGAGCCTTGAACCACTTTCCCTGGGTATCAGCTCTGATATTGAGTCCAGGTCTGGCTGGCTTGTTCTCCAGTCCTATCATGAGGATGGGGAAGGCCCCTATAGTTATATCCCTGTACTTCAGTCTGTAGGTATATGGAGCAGCATCCTAAAATAATATCCTTAGAAAGATTAGCCCTTCATATGTTTTAGGTGCTCTTGTGTACATTCTTACTGATTTTTACTTACACATGCAAGATGACTGATTTTAAATACAGGGTGCTGTCACACAGCATCCTTAGGGAACCCTTGCACCACCTAAACTTGAGGTGGACGGCAACTCTGGTTGAATAGCAGAGGCTGGTAGGTGTTTACCTTTAGCACTCTGGACAAGTCCCTGGGAGGATCTGCTGTGGGGATTAAATAGGCCTCATCTTGTTGAGCTGAGGCTGAGTTGGGGCTTTTGTCTTCAGAAGAGCCATTGGTTTGGAACCCCTGGTCAGAATAGAGGTTCTCTAAGTGCTGCCACTGCAGGATGTTAGCATGTTGGGGTGTGAAGCTCCTACGTGTGGCATGAGGCCATTGCAGTGATTTGCCATCAGAGTTCAGATCGCCACCTGCATGAAACTACTGACTTCAACTGACCTGGCAGGCTGGTGATGACTGGTAAATGGTATTAATTATTGCAGGTTGTTTACTGGAATAATTTTGATAAAGGGTAAGGTGTTTGGGTTTCACGAAAAATTGACTTTGGTATGAGTAAGACTTTATTCAAAGACCCCAAGAATCAGGTGCTCTTAAGGGTAAAAATGAATGCAGTGGCCCACACCTGATTCTACTTGATTGTCTTTTGCGCAGAAATGTGACTGTGCATGCTGAATTGTGGTTTTGGTGCTCTGGAATGTTTGATAAAGAAGTGTCACAGCCACCTGATTTGTAGCCTGTTTAGATCAGTCCCAGCTGGCCTGGGCCCATGGCCTCTGTGTTCCTGGGCTTCTGTTTCTCAGAAGAGCTGCATGGGAATACAGAGACAGGAGGCTTGTTGTGCCATTCAGATCTGTGGCAGCTGAAAGAGAAAAGGATGATAAAGTACTTCTGTTTTGCCCTGCTCTAAATGGTACATTAGGATTTTTGTAGCATTGTAGAATTCCTTAGGAAAGCTTATCTTGGGGCATGTATTCTGACAGTTTTGGGGACTTTCTGTGAGTGTTTTGGGGACTTTGAGTTCAATTTGTCAGAAGGATAAATGACCTGATAGGCAATGAGTTTTTGGTCAGAGTTCAGCTACTAGCCAACTGTTATTTTGTGGCAGTTACTTGCCCTCTCTGAGCTTATAAGCTGGAGAAACTTGGTCTAGAGCCCAGTGTGTGTCTTTCACTCAATATTGGCCCTTTGGGTCTTAATGCTTTTGATACAGAACATGCGGTCCTAATGGACATGCTTCATAAATGTTTTGGAGCTGCACAGAACTGTTTTCTGTTCCAAGTATAAGTTCTTCATGAGATCAGTGCAGTTATGTGAGGTAATATGCATAAAGCACTCAGCAGAGCAGCTGTTACCCACTAAGGGGAAGCTAGGGAATGGAGGTTGTTAATTACATTTACATTGTGTGATCTATGAGAGTGTTCCATCACTGCCCCCACCGAGGAGGTGCTGCTCCTTTTCTTTGTATATTTTTTAGATTTTAATTATTGTTGATATGTAGCACATTGTTTTGATTTGTGCCTTGGGGGATATTATGGCTTGTCCCTGAAAAGCCACATGCAGTGGTAAGTGGCACTCTTCAGAGGTAGCTGAATCTAGAATGTGTGACACTGGAATTAAGTGTGTGATGATGGGATCAAGGGTTTATGATTGCAAAATTAGTCCATTGGTTGGTCTGGCATGGTTGTGAGAGTGGAAAATGGAAAGGCCCTCTCTGGGTGTAAGTGCTACCCGCTCTCACATCTGTAGTCTGGATAGATATAGAGTTTCAGAAAGAAGGCAGGCAGGCTACTGGAGCTTCCTTGCTACCTCCCTGCTTTGTTACCTTCCTGCCTTCTGCCTGCCATGAACTGTTTCTCCTCTGTGATGACCCTCTGCCGTGCTGCCCTGCCTTGGAGCCACCAGCTGTGAACTGAAACTTGTATAGATTTTTAAGTCAAAACAAACATTTTGTCCTTTAGCTTTGAGTGGCAAGTGTGTGGTTTCAGCAGTGAGAAAAGTAACTACAGACAGCTTCTAGGACTGACCTATGCAGTCCTAGGAAAGGTAGATTTTGCTTCCATGGTTTCCCCTTTTAAATTACAGCTCTGTAAGATGAAAAGAAGCTAAATACAATCATCATCATCTAAATAGCCCAATGTGGGATGTCATTTTTTACTATGGCCTTTTCAGAGTTCCTAACTTATATTATCAGGAAGGAAATCCCTGAAGCACGTAGCTCGGTGTTGTCCTTGAGGGAAGCCATGGAAGCCTGAGAAGGAAAGTCTTGCTTCCCCAGTATTTGTAGAGCTTAGATGTTTTTCAGGCTTCCTAGATACACAGAGTCCAACTGATATAACCCTTATCCTTGCGGAGATTAGTTTGGGGGCAGGGTAGATATTAAATCACAGAGATGAAGAGTTAGTTTTCGTTTTGATTAGTCCTGAGTAGTGTATGGTTAATGTGCAGTATAGGCTCAGTAAATAGTGGTGAGATCAGAGAAGTCCCTTGGGGGAAATGGTTCTTAGCTTGAGGTCTGCAGAATGAGAGAGAGCACCCTCCCCAGTGGAGGTGGGAAGTGGTGGGGTAGAAGGCAGGGGTCTCTGTTTTCTTCCCTTCTGTGTCCATAAAGGCAGCCTCCATTTTTTTTAAGGGAAGGGCATATAAAAACGTTGATTTTTCTTTTTTTAAGTTTTAATGTTAGACATAAAAGAAGATAGCAGGTAGAGAAATGTTTGAATACAGATGTTCCTTGCTTTATGATGGAGTTATATCCTAGAAAACTCATCATAAGTTCAGAGTATTTACCCCAAGGCTCTATGTGGACATGACTGTTCCATTACCCAACCTGTCTTCTGCAGAGGCATTGTTTTCAGCTCATCCTTGGCAAACATAGGATGTCTTAAAAGGGATAAGAAACAGATTCTTCCAAGCACCTAAATATGCAAAGACACTCAAACATGCACACCAGATCCCTCGATTTTGCTTACTAAGGCAGGAAAAATCCAGCGAACTTAGACCACTAAGGTTTATTAAGATCTTCTTGGCTTATGTCCCTTGCCTTCTTTCAAAACCTGTTTTAAAAGCCTGCTTCTTTTTGCTTCACCTAGACAGCCTTTTTGCCTTCTGTCTACCTGAAGCCAGACCCAATTAAATCCACGCCATGTTGCCTTCACACAGGCCTGGAGGTCTCAGCTGCTCTCCACCTTGTATTGTTCCTAGCATTTACTAGACCTGGCCACTGCACATCATAGTTTATCAGCAAAGTATACCATACAGTGTTATTTGTTTCCCTTTAGGGTGCATGTGGCTAACTGGGAACCATGGTCCAAGAGAAAGAGATAAAAACAGGGACAGAGACATAATATGAGTGAGTGTCAGAATGTCATGCTGAATGACTACCCATAGAAAATGAAAATTCAAACTGTGAAATACAGTTCCTACTGCATGTGTACTGCTAGTGTTTGCTTCAGCAGCCCATATATGAAAACTAAATGTATACTGCTTTGGTACCATAGCAAAGTCCAAGCTGAAGCATCCTGAGTTGAGGATATCTGTATATGATTTCTTTTTTGGCTCTTTATAAATAGATATAAAAAATCTAGCCCTCTTACCCCCTTTTTATTACTAGACTTGAGAAAAAAAACTATCCTTTCATCTGATGTTGACCCAAGTTTTATAATATAAATTACAATACAATGTGATTCCTCTAAATGAATTGTTTTGACAGGAGTCATTGGCCTTCCAGTTGTCTCTTTTTTCTTGTTTGGGAAAGGTCTGAAGGCCAAGATCAAAACTTGTCAAAGGTGTTGTTACATACCTTAAACCCTATCCCTGAACAGGCAAAGCAGGAGTATAGCAAATTTGAAGCCTGTTTAAGCTTCTTAGAGAAATCCTGCCTCAAAATAAATAAAAAAGGGCTAGGTACAGTGCCGCTGATTTGATCCTTTAGGACCAGAAAAATAAAGGGGAGTGGGTGAAAAAAAGGGAAAAAATTGAAATATATTATGTATATGTACCAATTTCCTACAGTGAATATAATCATTATATACTGCAGACATGTTCTAACAAAAGTTAGAAAAAGAGGCAACACTTTGTTAGAGGTATTGTTGATCTCTGGGTTTCTATATAGCTAGTAATTTAAAAGAACTAATAATTTGGAAATATTTGCTTTTTTATGTATTTGGTACAGAGTTTCACTGTGCAGGTTGGACTCATAGTGATCCTACTGTTTTTAGCCTCCCCAGTGCTGGAATTACAGGTGTCCGCCACCATGCCTGGTAATATTTTGATTTTTTTAACTTCTGGGAATAAATCAGTTGTCACTACTTCTTAATTAGGCTTGCTTATAAGGAGGGTGGATATATAATGGGCACAGGTACAGCTACTGGATTTAGGCCCCTGAATCACCTGGCTGTCACTAGCTTGCATAACCTCTCACAAATTACTAACCACTTTCTTTAAAATAGATATTATAACAATGACAGTATTATTTTGGTAGACAAAGAGAAGACAGATATTCCTTGTTACCAGTTATAAGCTCACATAATTGATGCTATGCTGAGTATAATAGAGCACAGGATAATTGTCCAGACCAGTGCTTCCTGACTTGTCTCAGCTTGAGACTCTGCTCTGCTCCTTGTTAAAAAGAAAGATTCCCAGATATCACCTACTTGTGAGTCAAATCTGGGAGGGGCCTGGGAACCTTGCTGGGTAGGTGGCATGTGACACATCCTGGGATTTGTGAGCCTGTCCTACAGATCTGCACAATGAATTCTAGATGTAGTTTATTATATTTGTTTGATTGTGTTTCACTGTAGTCAGATAGGAAATACAGCTTATGTAGGACATCTTGTTTTGAGTCTCCTCTTAGAGCAGGTTAGAGGTGAGCCTGGATTCCCAGGAATAAGAGACAGTTTGTAGTTCCAAGGCAACTTGTGTGAGGGAGTGGCTCCACCGACTGGGCCTTCTATCTTCCCTTGGTGAAACCTCTCCAGTCGTGATTACCTGTTCTGCTGAAAACCTGTGGCAGCACAGTGAACATGGTCAGCCAGATGTCTGAGGCCTCAGCGCACTATCCTTCTGCAGGAATATGACCGTGGAAGCAGTGTCTGTGTGAGTGATGTCTGCACTTTTAGGAGTTCGAGTCAAGGCTGCAGGGTTGTTCTTTTCTTGACTGAGAACTGTGGACCAGGAAGCAGCATCTCACTCTGCTGCATTTACAACAGTGTGTCTGTTCTTAATCAGCAATTCTGGAAAAACCTCATTTTGTCATTTCCATACTACCCTGCAAGTTCACTTCCTCTTGAGGCTGGGGAAGTGCCTATTATTTCCTCAACAGGGACAAAGGAAGAGGAACTTGTACAGTGGTACTTCTAAGGCTGAGGTTTCTATAGATGTTACACATGGGGCTCCCATCTTTGTGGAATATAGGATTCTCATTTTCACTAAGGTTTATTCTGCATGCTAGGTGAAATTACGTCAGTTGTGCTCTTATCAGATTCCATAGAGATGTAAAGATTTAAAGAAAATTTGTGGCCTTTTTTTCCTATTTGGTCCTGGTTTTACAATGATGTATTTCTTTAGTGCATTTTAGGTTGAGTGTAACTGTAGTCTTCTTGTTTGCATTATATGGAAGAAACTAATTGATTTCTAAGAATTTTATTTGAGTGCCAAATTTAGGTTCTGCCCAGCAACAAGGCAATCCATTTTTGGGGACTGTTTCTCAAATTGAAAAGGTGATTTATATTTTCAGAAAAAGGTTATGAGATCTCAAGATAATCTACCTAAATACATTGAAAGATCTGTAGACTGAAAGGAAAAGTGTCCCACAGATAAAATAGTCCTGTGACAAAATTTTGTATCTATACAGTTTTACATACAGAACTCCTAAATTCTTGGCAAATTTAAGAACAACTGACAGGAAAAAGATTGTTGAGCAGCTATTGTTGCTCTGTGGGAATCCTTGGAAGACTGTGCTTTCCACGCAGAAAGAGGCAAGGGAGAGACCTGCCTTTCTTTGATTTTCGTCCTGTATAGGAGGCAGCACACTGATCTCAGCTTGGAGTGAGCACAGGCCTGTGTCTTCCTTATTGACTTCTTTTCCTCCATTTCCCTTTTTCCCGTGTGTGTGTGTGTGTGTGTGTGTGTGTGTGTGTGTGTTACTGCTGTTTGGGTCAGAGACTTGTGAGCCCTCTGAGAAACAAATACAAAAATCTGAACTCTTCCCTTTCCCCCAAAATAAACACAACACACACACACACACACACACACACACACACACACACACACACGCAGAGCTATGAAGCAAGATGGGTAATTTTGCTAAATAGCCATACTTAAAACTGCAGTAGTTTATGTAATTATGTCCTATTATCCATAAACTATTCCTAAACTTTTTTTCCACCTTAAGGTTTTAATGAGACTGTATTTTAACAGTGCACCACATTTTCTAACCTCTTTAAAAGTGAGGTTTCTATCACACTCTTTGGAAACTTGTGTTTCTCTGAACACACACAAGACAGAGCACTTTGTAAGAGCTCAGAAACACTTGTTAGGCTGAATGGCAGTGTGACTCAGGAGGGTGATGGAGGTGGAGTTCAGTGTGGGGCATGCTGTGTCTTATCTCTATTTGTGATGTTTGTCTACAAACTGTTTTAGCTCAGGAATTTCCTGCTAACTTTTCCCACTTAGTATATGAATCATACAGCATTAGCTCTGCAAATTAGTTTCCTTGATGAACTCAGAAAAGAAGGAAAAGTCAAACCTATTTCAAGTTCCCTACATAATTAAGAAACATAACAAATAATTTTTGTGCGTAATACAAGATTTTGAAAAAATATACAAAATGCATAAACTTGTGAACCCCTTTTTATTTTTAGAGTAATAAAGTCTAATAAAATCTTAAACTCATCTTTCTTTCCACTGCTCTCCATCCCTCAGTGTTGGTTGGAGGATTCCCCATGGGAAGAATGGCAAGTGTCACTGCAGTGGGGTGAGGGTGTGAGTGCAGCAGGCACACTAGGCTCAGGTACTATGTCTCTGGCTCTGGCTCCTTCTCCCACCTCCCCTTCTTCCTCCCCAGTGTGCTAGACAAGCACCAGACCACTATCCTGCCCCACCTCCGGGAGATCTGTTTGTACCGTTTTTTGGATAGTGGACACAACAGCAGTGGCTCATTAACTTTTTCTTCTTTGTTGCTCCCTGTGCCACCTGCTCCTGCAGTATTTTCTTGGAGGCATTTGTCACCAGAGCACACTATACACATTATTCATTTATTCGTCTATTGTCTGCTTTTGTACTGGCATTTAAACTATCCCAGCACATGGATTTTATCTTTTTCCACTGCAGTATCTCCAGTGCCACTTTCATAGTTGGCAAGTAACAGATTATCAACAAATATTTACTAAACAAATAAACATAGTTTTTGAAATCCCGGCAAGGCATTGTTCTCCCCTCAAATGTAATAGCCATGTTTATCTCAAAAGAAAAAAATAACATTTTAATGGGAAAAATCAATAACACCTTAACCAAGGGACTAAAGCTGACATTGCCTGTAAAGGACAGAAGGCACAGTGTGCCTCTAGGTTCCATGCTGTTGTGTTGTACTTCAGCTAAGAATGAGTCACCTAAAGCTAACTGTGAGGAAAGAAATTGAAGTAACCATCAGTGACATCTAAATTGAAGAATATCCTGTAAAATACATACAGAATGGATGTATTCTTCTGAAGTATACATTATATAAAAATAAAAGCTGAAGAACTATTTCAGTTCAGAGGAAACTGAAACAACATGATAGCCAACTTCAATTTGTGTTCCTTTGAAGGATCTTATGCTTACAAGAGAAAAACTGCTATAGAAGACACTGATGGAACTAAGACTTGCAAAGGAGGGAGCATAGAGAGCCAGGGCACTTCTGTCAGTGTAGCCGCTCTGATAAATTGCCAGGTTTCATGGATCTTATCATCCTGGGCAGCTTGAGACACACCTCAGGATTTAGGTCAACAGTTCAAAATCTGTAGGAGTGAGAACTGCAGTGGGTTTCAAAAGACCTGGTGTCTAGTCCAGGGTCTTCAACCCAAGCTGTATGCTGTGCTTTCTTATCAGAAGTTGTAGTTTTGAGATTCAGAGACTCTTTGGCTGTTATATAACTGAATCTGAACAGCAGCCCTAGGCTTAATGGAGTTACTCTAAACAAAAGGGATACCTAGGCTGCCTCCTAGAGGTGGGCTTTAGCTCAAAGTGACACAAAACTGTATGTATATATGTATGTATGTATGTATGTGTTTATTTTTTGTATTATGGTCGGCTCAGCCTGCGCCCTGGGGGTGGGGCTGGTGTAGCATGTGGTGCCAGGGATCGAACCGTGGTCCCTGCGGTTGCCTAAGCTTTCCTCAGCAGATGCTTTAGACTGCTAAACCATCTTGCTGGCCCCACGACACAAAACTTTAAGGAGGGAAAAGTAAAGACTAATAATGTATTCTGTTAACCTGACTCTTTTTTGTTTTTCTGTTTCTTCTTGGTGATCAACTCACAGTGAAAATTCTTCTAATTTCTTTTTCAATGAGTTCATTGTTAATATATAGAAATGCTAATGGTTTTTGTGTGTTTATTTTGAATCCTATCATACTACATAATTTAGTTATCAATTCTAGGAGTCTTTTGGCGGAGTATTTGGATATGTAAGTAAATGACTATGTCATCTGTAAATGATGGTATTTTGGCTTTGTCCTTTCCTCTATGTGTCCCTTTGATTTATTGCTTTTGTCTAATTACCCTGGCTGATTTTTGTTTGTTTGTTTTGTTTTGGTACCAGGGATTGAACTCAGAACCCTGCTCTTACCAGACAAGTGCTTATTCTACTGAGCTATTTCCCTGCCCTCCCTGGCTAATGTTTTGAGGACTGGCTGCATTATAGAGGGGAGGCTTTTTTTCTCCATTTAATTTGATGTTGGCAGTAACTTCTATACCTTTTGTTTTTGGTGTTTCCTGGTTGTTGTTTTTGGTCATGAGTGGATGTTGGATTTTTGTCAAAGGCTTCTTTTGCATCCATTAAGCTGATTATGGTGGGGGTTTTTTTTGCTGTTGTTGCTTTTGTTTTTTGAGACAGGGTCCTACTGTGCAGTTCAGATTGGCCTTGAACTCAGTTTGTAGTCCAAGTTGGCCTCAGACTTACAAGGTGATTCCCTTGCCTCACCTCCCAGGTATCAGGATTCTAGGTGTGTGCTATCACACCCTGCTCATTGCATAACTTCTGTTGCTTCTGTTTGTATGGTAAATTACATTTCTTTATTTGCAATAATCAACCATGCATGCATATCTGGAACAAATACTACTTGGTCATGGTTTGTGAGATACGTGGTGATTTGTTGCATCACGTTCGCCAGCATCTTTGCGTCTGTGTTCATTAGAGAAACTGCGTATAGTTCTTTTTTTTTTTTTTTTAGTTGAATTATTTTTCTGGCTTTGTAATTAGCTTGGAAGAATGGTTTTGGAAATACTCTTTGACTTCTCAGTTTCATTAAAAAATTTGAAGAGTATTGGTGTTAGATCTTTTGGTAATTCACAGGTATCTAGGAATCTCCATTTCTGCATTATCCAACTGTTCAGCATATATGTTCGTAAAGTTGTTGCTACTGGATTTTGGCAGTGTCTGTAGTTATTTTGCTTTTTTCATTTCTAATTGCTTTACTTTGTGCCTTTTCTTTCCTTCTTTTTGGTCAGCTAGCCTGAAAGTTTGTTTTATTCTTAAAAAAAAACCCAACTCTTCAATTATTCTTTGTATTGTTATCTTAGTGTCCATATCATTATTTTCTACTCTGATCTTTATAATTTCCTTCCTTTTACAGGCTCGGAATTTTGGTTATTTTACTATTCTATGACCCTAAGATGTATCATTAAATTATTTATTTGTTCTTGTTTCATGGGCACACTTGTCTGATGTGGTTATTCACTGCTGTAAGCTTCTCTCATAGGGCTGCTTTTTTATATCCTGTAAGTTCTAGTATGTTGTGCTGGCATTATCATTTAATTCTAGGAACTGTCTTCTTAATTTCATTTATAGCCCACTGATTATTCAAGAGTGTGTTGTTTAATTTCCTTTTTTCCTTCTTTCTTTTTTTGCTGTTTTCAACTTCATGGCACTACAGTTTAATAATATGCATGGTAAATTTTTATTCTTTTGTATTTATTTAGGCATGTTTTATTAGCTAGAATGTGACTTATTTTGGAGAAATTACCATATGAGGCTGATAAGAATGTTGTTTGATGAAATACTCCAACCCTGTGTGTATTAAATACCTTTGTTGTTGTTTTGAACATGTTTCAACTCTAGTATTTCTTTATGATTTGTTTAGTTGACCTACTTTTGATAGTGAGGTATTGAGATACTACACTATAATTGCAGTTTATCTAATCTTTTATGTCCATCAGAATTTGTTTATGAAGATACCAGGAGTGCCATGGTTTGGTGCATATATATTTATAATTGTTACCCCTTCTTGTTGATTAGTTTCACTAACATATATGGAATATCTTTCTTTGCCTTTTTTGATCAGCTTTGGTTTGAAATCCATTTTGTCAAAAATAGGATACGTATTCCTCTTTTTTGGGGATTTCCTTTTCATGGAACATTACTTTTCATGCTTTGATTTTTAGTGTGTAAATTTGGCTTCAGTTAAATGCGTTTCTTCTGTACAGCATACTGTTGTATTTCGTTTCTTGATTCATTCTACTAATCTGTGTCTTTTGATTGGGAAGTTGAGTCCATTTACATTGATAGTTATAATTGATATGTACTGACTTATGCCTGTCACCATAGTTATTTCCTGTTGTTATTTTGTTTTGTTTCCCTTCTACTTGATTGCTAGTCCTACCTTTTGTATTCATTTTATTGGGCCTTTTGGTATTGTTAACTTCATTTTCTCCTAGGATATCCTGGAGAATTTTTTGGTTTGATGAATATGAACTTATTTAGTTTTTTTTTAAAGTTAGGGAAATGTCTTGTCTCCATCAAGTTTGAAAGTTAATTTTTTAGATATGGTAGTCTGAGTTAGAAGTTTGTTGTTTTTTTTTTTTTTTTGAGCTTGAAGCATTTCATATTCTTCTTGCTATTAAGCTTTGTTTGGTATTTGATTCTGATGAGTTTTCCTTTATAGATTCATTGATTTTTTTTTCTAGCATCTTTGAAGTTTGGCTCTTATTTGTATTTCTGATACTTTAATTGCTATGTGGCATGGAGTGGTTTATTTTTTACAATTAGTGCTACTTGGGGATATATATATATATATATATATATATATATATATATATAATTCTTTTTCCACATCTGGAAAGTTTTATGATATTACTTGTATAAACATATTTTTTAATGCCCTTTGTGTTATCTTTTGATTATTCACTAATTCCAGTTAATCTCAGTTCTCTTTGAGTCATCTTGTAGATACTGGATCATTTCTAATGTCCCCTTGTTGTTTTTAAGGTGACTCTCATTAAGTGATTACTGACACAGTCCTGTCCTCTAGGTCTGACACTGTTCTTGTGCATTTGTTTTTCTACTACTCATGCTTTCAGCCACATTTTTCTTCTCCTGGATTTCTGTTTGGAACTTTTTTATGGACTCCTATTCCTTTGTATGGTGGATATTCATGTTTTGCGTCTTTTTCTTTATAGCTACCCTCACTACTTGTTAGTCATTGTTATGTTACATTAGTAAATTCGATGAAAACAGTAGCATCAACTGGCAACTGGATATTGACAAACACTAGTAACTACTATGGTTTTAGTAAGACAATTCAGCCACTCATTTATTGACCCATGGTAATTCAGACCACTAATTTCTGCTGGATGTAGGCAACAGTGATAGGACTCACGCACACCACTGGACTAAGTTTTTCTTTCTTCAAGTAAGCTTCTTCTGACCATTACATCCTCCAGATCTGGCCTTCAGCAGCAGAAAAGGCTCCATGACCTTACTGCTCTGAGCCTTGGTCTCCTAGAGTGTCCCTGGAGATTCCTAATGATCACCCTCTCCAAGACTATCTCCCATGGCTGTCTCTCTTCTGGTCTCTGTAGTAGGATAGTTCAGTCCTAAAGGAAAATTCTTCTAGGTTAGTCTCTTCTTCAGTCATGTCAGTGTTTTTATCACCTCTATTGTTCTATGCTATGGAGAAATTAAGAGCAAGGGTGCTGTAAGCTGAGAGGACAATGCATGGTTCTTGGGTCTTTCTGGTTCAGTGTAGAGGCCAGGGAACCTTCAGCATCGGGTAGGGGTGGACCACGTAGTTCAGAGCTCCCATAGCAGTTAGGCTTGTGCAAATAGTAACATTAACTAACATGTATTCTGCACTGTGCATCGAATTGCTTGAACTTTTCTTGCCTGATAGAGTCATCTGGAAACTAGAAAAGTGCAACTGACAACACAAGTGCCCATCCTTCTTAGGTTGTAGAGCTAGGTTTTGGTCCAAAGTCCCACTGTATCCTTGTATGTTAATCTCCACACTTCTTTGAGTTCTGTATTTTTTTTTTTCCATTTTTCCTTTGAGGAACTTGAAGCTCAGAATTAACTGACTTAATCACAGATCATTAAAAGCTACACAGCAATTGAGAAGCCATAGGATCTGAAGCCCAGATTCTTCAGGTTTGCTCACCAGTGTCATTTAAAGCAGGCCCTGTGTGGGCCTGTCCCACACACTGCAGGATGTTTATTTCCCTGAACCCCACCTACTACATGCCAGTAAGGCATTCACTGTGTCATCTAGAAATGCCACCGTATAGTTTTTCCCCCCTGTAGGTGTTATTCTTAACATTTCTTCATTTCAAAGCTATTCTCTTAACATTATACTATATTGCCTCCTGTAGTAACTTTAAAATCAGCAGTAACTAAACCAACTCTCACTCCTAATTTGAAATATATTATAAATGCAAATGATTTTAATTCAGTCTCACAAATGAGATACAGCATCTCACCAATCCTCTTTTACAGATTTAACTCACCTTTCCAAGGCCCAGAGAGGACAAAGACCTTTTCAAATGAAAACTGAGTTGGCATTTGACTGGACTCAGCCTCTATCACTGGGCCTATGGCTGGAGTCATTTCTTAGCATTAGCAGTTTGCTTCAGGCAAATGGATGTATTTGACTGAATCATGTTGATTTTCTAGTGAGTGATTTTGACCTTTTGGAGGCTTAGTATAGTTGAGTTGAAACAGCACACCATGAAGCTTCAGAACAAGTTTGTGACTATTTTAGAAAAGGCATCTCAAACATAGTCTGAAACAGCTTTATAATGCTATCAAAACTGGTTTTCTACATGAGACTTGTCACTTTGATCCTAGCAGATGTTTGGAAAGCAGTCTCACCCAGAATTTAAGTAGATTAAGGCAGATTAAATAATCTTATATGTTCTAATCCCAAGGGTTTCCATGGAAGGAATGATTTTTTAAAAGTTTATTTTTAGTTCACAGTACTGAGCATTGAACTAGGGAGCACTGATTTGAGTTAGATCTTCGGTCCTTCTCTATGTTTTTGTTTAGAGAGAATTCCACTAAGTTGTACAGACTGTCCTATAACTTATGATATCCTGTCTCAGCCTGGTGGGTAACTTTTCATAATACATACTTATCCCTAAAAAGTTTTGGTGAATGAAAAAATGTTACCATGTGAGAACAGCTGTGTGCTTCAGAGGATGTGTAGAATACCTGTTGTCTATGGTGCTGATAGCTTCCATACTTTTTGTACCTTTAGTTAAAGATAATTTAAACAGGTTACTCACTTATGTGGTCTTAGATAACTGAGCAACTGTCATTTCCACTTGACAGGAGCAGGGAAAGAAGTTATTTTGGGTAAATCTTTCTTCTCTTTGGCTAGCAGTGTGAGCCTTGTTTGTTTAATATTGTGCCCACTGAATATGAAATGTTTTTTGGGGAAATAAGATTAATGAAGAAGCCGATTCATTCTGCTGGGAAGTTCACTGAATGATGCCATCTTTAAAACAAAACAAAACACATTTTTGATCTCATGGAGTTTCTGGGACTAAGGTTTTTTGCAGTGTTTTGTTTTTGCGGAACCAGTCATTCAACTCAGGTCCTTATGCTTGCCAGGCAAGCACTTACTCTGCTGATCTATTTCTCTAGCTCCCTGGGCCTAAGTTTTAGGTTACAGTTAATCATTTAAGCCAGATAGCTCACTGGACATTGTGGTACATGCCTAAAATCCCAGCAATCTGGAGCCTGAGGCAAGAGGAGTGTTGCAAGTTCAAAACCAGCCTGTGCTGCATAGTGACTTCAGCACTAGCCTGAACCATATAGTATAGCAGCAGATAACAGCAAGTAAAGATAAGCCCCCACAAAAGACGCCATATGTGAAGGAACAAGAAAGCTTTTATTGGGAGCTTGTGGCTGACCGATGCCCTGACTTTGGGTCAGGACTCCTAAAGTTGTCCGTACCAGCCTGAACTTTACTTTCAGGTTATATACTTTTTAAGTTTCTGTAGTGATCACACTACTTCATTACCTCATTTTCAGGAATGTTACAAGAATGTCACAAAATTGCCAGAGGGTTTACATTTCTCAGACACTGTTGACCATCTGCCTGTCATGGGGCAACATGGTTTAATGTTTGTCTTATTCTCTTAAGTTGTCCTAACTGTTTGTTCCTATTTTATGACCATGGTTTTCTCTAAGTAGGTTTATGGTTAGTTACATGGGAGAGGGTGAGGGAGTAAGTTTAACTTAGGTGACCCTCCCTTAAAATAGAGTCCTTTCACCCCATTGGTAATGAGACCCTGTCTCAAAAATACCCAAAAAAACCAAACCAAACCAAACAAACCAAACCAAACCAAATGTCTTCTGATGAATGATGGGAGAAGATTTGCTAGTATCAGAATAAACCACCTCTAGGGGCTGGCAAGATGGTGCAGAGGTCTAAAGCCCTGACTTAGGCAACTGCAGGGACCACGGTTCAATTCCCAGCACCACATGCTGCACCAGCCCTACCCCCAGGGCAGGCTGAGCCGGCCATAATACAAATAAATACATAAGGTTTAAATAAAATTTTTTTTTAAAAAAAGAATAAACCACCTCTAAATCCCTTTATACAGATTTGAAGGTGTTGAGAGATAAGCATTTCTTAGTGACAGGAGAAAGAAGTTCATTGAAGCAAATGAAATAGAGGTTTCTGTACTGGTTCAGAAGTCATGGAGATTATTTTGAAATTACCTGGGTTAAAATAACAGGAAAATAATTTTCTTCCTTCTTTTTATTCTTATATGAAGAATGAGAATGTTATTAGGAGAAGTTTGAATTATTAACTTACTTTGTATCTAAACTAGCTATTTCATAAGGGAAAGACAACTGATTTCAAGGTCTGATATTAGCGATTTTGTTAAATAAAGCAAACACAGTAGATTTAGGGCATCTCCTAAAGTTCTACATTTTGAAATGTATACATACTGTCTACACCCACAATTGGAATGTATTACAACAGTTGATATATCTATGTCTATGTCTATGTCTATGTCTATGTCTATATCTATATCTATATCTATATGTTTTTGTATTTTAGGGAAGGGTCTACAGAGTCTTCAGGGTTTCACTACTAGATCAGACTCGTAGTGATGCACCTGTTTACAGCCTCCAAAGGTCTGGTCTTACAGGTGCATGCCTATACTCCCATTCAGTTGCTGTCTTGGTGTGCCCCTAGGAGTGGGCACGCCTGGGGATCTAACCCTAGTCCCTGTGCCTGCTTGCAGGCACTTTAATCCACTGAGCTATTTGGCTGGCCCTACAGTTGATATTTTTAATCATAACGTTAACTTATGAACACCATTTTGAAAAATGTATTCTTGGATTCTTGGTTGAAAAAAATCAGGAAAGATGCTCAAAATACAAGTGTTTAAGGTGATGGAAAAATATTCAGAATATTCTGCTGGTGGAAGCAATTTACAAAATTATGTGAATATATGTCCTTAATTTGGTAAAAACTGTGTTTTTTGAAAATTTTATAGTGAACCTGAGTAACTGTTCTAGGAATAAAAATTACCCCAGTCCTCCACAAATTAGTGAGCCAGGCAGTTCTCAGGTGATTGCTGGGGAAAATGTAGAATGTTTAGTAATTTAATAGCCTAGAGATCTGTCCATATATTATAACATAAAAAATGAAGTATATCCCTAAAGTTCCAAAGTAAATTTATAAATTTGAGAATTTATGAAATAAAAATATGCAAAATAAAAAGGTAGAAAATTAAAATTATGGAAAATAGAAAGTAATGTATAGAAATTATACAGAAAGTAATCAAGCATTTATTTAGTGCTATATGCCCAACATGGTTCTTGGTGCTTGAGATACATGTCAAGCACCAACATACCACTCTTCTAGTCGTATGTTAACGGACTGGAAAGGAGTCAGAGTTGCACACACTTCTAACTGAGAGCTAGGGTTATTTATAATTTTTCTTGTCTTTATTTTCTAACTATTACACTTGGGAAAAATAACAAAACTGTAATAAATTTCAGAAGGACTTCCACTTACTAAAAGCAAGTTAAAAATTCAGATCAGAAAGTTAATTTTTTACTATCTGGACAGTTGTAGCTCCAAATATATTGTTGTGTAAATGAGGTATTTGAAGGCTTTTGCTTTAACGCAAGCCTTCTAAGGTTCATAATGCTTCGTACCCCATATTCATT
>PVKN010016707.1:5785-17835 GCA_004027915.1 Capromys pilorides | reverse complement strand
TTTAATTTTTTTTTTTTTTCTATCGTGAAATACTGTTCATAGTGATAACCTCTAAGTGGTACTAAAAGCTAGGTAGGTGAAGGAAGACTTAAGTATGTTTCATACTTTACTGAATATTTTGAAAATTAATTATAAAATAAATTTGTTACTTAAAGAAGCTAGGCATGGACACATCTCTAATCTCTAGCACTGTGGAAGGCTAAAGTAGAAGGATTACAAGTTTAAGCCTCATTTGGATAATTAAGCCATTTAGGGAGACCCTATATCGAAAACAAAGGACTATGCACAAGAAAGAAATCAAAGTACTCTTGTTATTTACAGTGTTTTGTCTTGGTGCTCTATTGGAGTGAGGTTGGAGTTGTAGGCCATTTTGGATTACATGAGAGCTGAGAAAGAAGATAATTGATAGTTTGGGAGTAATATAAATGCATTAAAGACAACAAGAGAAAGGCAAAAGGCCTTTTAAAATTATGGATGTGATCGCTTCTCGGCCTTTTGGCTAAGATCAAGTGAAAATTATGGATGTGGAATTTTATCACTCAGACCACATGCCTCTGCCTGTTTCTGAAGCTCAGCTGAAAGGTCTGGGAATCAGTGATGACTGTTATTTTAGAAGACTGCATCAGAGAGACAAGTTAGTGAATCTGCCTTTTTTTGTTAGTTTCTTATAAAACTTTGGATCTAACCTGATAGCTTTTTAGGATGTAAGTGAATTTTAGCTTTTGGGTTTCTGTACCATTATCCTTATTTTTATGCAAAGTGTCTGTTTATTTGATTTTTGTCTCCCCACTGGAATTTAAATTCCATGAAGGCAGTGGACTTCATTTTGCTCACCACTGTATTGCTTAGATGTACAATAATCTATAGTCTGTTTCTACATGATAGTTAAATGATAGTTAAATATTTGTACAAAAAACTTTGTAGATGCTGCTATCCTTCCTTTTAGTTGTTTTTTGCCCTTGGGCCACGTCTCTTTCGAGCTGTATGCAGACAAGCATTCCAAAGACAGCAGAAAACTTTCGTGCTCTGAGCACTGGAGAGAAAGGATTTGATTATGAGAGCTCCTGCTTTCACAGAATTATTCCAGGATTTATGTGCCAGGGTGATGACTTCACATGCCGCAGTGGCACTGGCAGCAAGTCCATCTATGGGAAGAAATTTGATAATGAGAACTTCATCTTGAAGTACACAGGCCCAGGCATCTTGTCCATGGCAAATGCTGGGCCAAAACAAATGGTCCCACTTTTTCATCTTCGTCGCCAAGACCAAGTGGCTGGACAGCAATTATGTGGTCTTTGAGAAGGTGAAAGAAGGCATGAACAGGGTGGAGGCTGTGGAATACTTCAGGTCCAGGAATAGCAAGGCCAGCAAGAAGACCACCGTCACTGACTGTAGACAGCTCTAACGTGTGTGACTTGAGTGTATTGCCACCATCAGAACCAGACTATTCTTCTAGCTCAGGGAGAGCACCCTGCGCCTTACCTGCTCAGAACGCCCCATCATCTCTGCTTTTATCAAAGTTCTTTGGGTTCCATGTTTTCCTTGCTCCACTCCAAGTGAAGCTGGATTGCAGAATTAAGTTTATGGTTATGAATAAAACTAAATAATGATTTAAAAAATTATACAAAGAAACATTTGTTGAATTAGTAGCTGTTTAGATGATTATGGTGACATTTAGGAGATGGCTAGAAATGGTCTCTTCAAAAGACTTATGAGAACTAATTTTACTTTTCTTAGTCTGACCAAGGACATGACTGGAAAGGAAGATGTGTACCGAGGCCCAGCCATCAGAGCACTCTGCCGAATCACAGATGTAAGTTCTCTTTGTTTTATTGATTTACCAAAGAGAGCATTCTGATTTAGCAGGAGTCCCTAATCTGACTTTGTGGATCTCTAGTGTAAGAAACATGTGACCATCAGAAAGGCTTCTGTGCCTCTATAGCCTTATCTTCTTTCACATTATCTTCTTTTGTCTATTTAGAGTAATGTGCTTTCTCACTATACATTGTTTGCTATCATGAACTGTTAATGGGGCACATTGCTTATAGCAAATAAAAACCCATTTCAATTTGGCTTTAAACTTTTTTTAAAAAATTGTAGTACATAGGTCACTCAATTTGATGTAAAACTTGTAACTAGTTACCGGAGCAAGAAATAGGGGACCAGGGAAATAGCTCAGTGGCATAAGCATCTGCCTGGCAAGCACAAGGTCCTGAGTTTGATCCCCAGTACAGAAAGGAAGAAAGAAGAGGGAAAAGGGAAGGGGAGGGAAGGGAGATCTAAGGAATTTAGCAGCAAGATTTTTAGATATTTACTGTGATTATCCTGGACTTGGATCCCTTATTCAGATACTTAAGAGACAGAGTTTCCTTAGCCGCTAGTAACTAATAGCTTGTATACACTATTGAATCTAAGCCAGACTTTTAATCTAATACAGTCTGTCAGATCCAGAGTGGTGAGTTCATTTAGTATGTTCCAGGAACTCTGAGTAGGAAAGGTTGAGTTGAAGGGCAGGCCACCATTGCCAAGCAAGTTGAATAATAGCTATATACCCATGTTTTGATATATCTTATATGTATATTTGCAGCCTTCTTAAATTTTAAATTTTGGGCCAAATCAAATTGTAAGTTTGGCAAATATGGACCCTAAAAGAAGTACTTGTTTTTGCCCTGTTGTTTTATTATGTTTGTTTTAGCTGTAATTGGTAAGGTAGTGGTAGACTAAGCCAGAGCTAGCATTAAAACTCTTTGTCTGAATATTGATCCTAGTCTGTTCACTCATCTTTATCTGCTACTGACTTCCCACTCCTAAATTTTTTCCCAGTTAAAGCAATAAAGACTTTTATTTCCATAAGATTTTTGTGCTGAGGGCTTATTTTAGTAGGATTTTGAGAATTTGCTAATAAGATGGAACTTCTCTGGAGAGACTGTGTATCTAAGATAATCATGAAGTATGTTTTAATTTATACAAGTATCTTGGATCGTTATGTAATATATACTTTCCATACAGAGCTGTTTTCAGGTCTTAAAAAGTAGCCTCCACACTCCAAAAGACTAAGAAAAGAGAATCACAAATTCAAGCCCAGCCTAGGCAACTTAGTGACTTAGCAAAACCTTGAGTCAAAATTTTAAAAAACTTATTTTCTTATAGTTTTTAGGGACGGGTCTACAGGGTTTTCAGGGTCTCACTACTAGATCAGACTCATAGTGATCCGCCTGTTTACAGCCTCCCAAGAGCTTCAGGATTATAGGCACATGCCACCACACTCAGTCTCAGCGCGCTCCTGGGGCGCCGCCCCACCCCTCACCCCCCAGGTCCCTGTACCTGCTTGCAAGCGCTTTAATCCAAGCAAGAGCTGTTTGGCCCTAAAATTTAAAAATTTTAAAAAGGAGGTTGGGAATGTAGCCTCCATCCCCATATGGGAATTTGTTTATAACATCTCTTATTCAGAAATTTAGTTTCTACTTGTGTATTTCCTTCAAGATAGAATTCTCAGCTTTGGGATAGTGTATTTCATTATTGAACAGTTAAAAGTTTATCATATAATAACCTCAAGTGTTGTTTTTTATTTCTTTTTTTTTTTTTAAGTGTTCTTTTTTGAAACTTGTACATTATTTGGGTTCTGTACTCTGGGATATTATTGCTATATTATATAATAATCCTTTGCATATTCTAAACATTTGTGTATAAATATATGACTGGTTTTTGTAAATTACTTTAAAGTGATAATTTTGCATGACAATTTAATTGCTTTTTCTTTTTGAATGTTACTAGGGAACAATGTTACAAGCCATTGAAAGGTACATGAAGCAAGCCATTGTGGACAAAGTCTCCAGTGTATCCAGTTCAGCACTGGTATCTTCCTTAGTAAGTGAGAGGCTAGTTTTCTGGTTCTTATTAATGTTACATTTCCTAATTGTAAAAGCAAAATACCACACAGTTTAGAACTATGTATACATGTCTGTTACTTTATTCAGATGTGTTTTAGCAGCTGAAGTGGACAATAAAATCATAAAATGTTGTGTTTGAAAGGTTTTGGGAATCTCAAAGTTGTGCATATAATAGGCATACTGTGGGGGCAAAGTATGGGACAGGGAAAAAACTGAGAGCCATTTCTTAAAATAATCTCCTTTTTGACCTGTGCTTTGACGTCTTGCCTCTGTCTTCCCTTGATGCCCTGTGTCTGCATGTGTACATCAATTCAATCTCCTGTTTTACTATTTCATTTCCTCCCTGGAAGTGATAAATAATAACTTTAGCCTTTTAAGTAAAATAAATGTATTCATTAGAGATGTTACATTGTATTTGATTAAGATCAGTAATAAATATGTGAATATATAAAAACATCCAAATCACAAGATTTCCTCAGTTTGGAATGTCATTGGTTGGTTCGTATGGCAGAGAGTATATTCTGCTGAGTTTCTTTTCTCAAGGGAGTTTCCTGGTATTTAAACACCATTCCCCTAGCTATCCATTCCCTTCGTCTTGGAGTTTCATGATTTTTATATATACCTTCCAGCTTACAAATATATTTCAGCTATCACAAAGAGATATTGAAGGAAATGTTTTTGGTTTGTCAACAACGGAGATATGAACTAGATTTATTTAGTGTGGTCGATTAATCAGTGGTCACCTTGTACTACACAGCTGAACAGAATCAGTGTGATGCTGGTGGTAAAAGGCCCACCTGAAGATTATTGTCAACACCATAAAAGGAAACTGGAAAGGAAGAGGTGTGCTGTTGGTTCTCCTGGGGAACCTTGTCACTCTGGCTCTCCTGATATGAACTCAGCTGTTCTTGTCATCAGAAAAGCTCGGCACTTCACTGTTGCTGAGAATAGCTGCAGTTCTTTTAGGGGGAGCTCTGGTCCTTACCAGGGACATTGCTTCCCGGCTGTAGTGCAGATTCCTCAGGCGACTGCCACAGATCCTTCAGACTTTCTAGCTTCTACCACTGACCTTTGGGCCTTCCCAGTGCACATCCTTAATACAGACTTGCATGAGACATTGTTGTGGGCTTTAAGCCTCCAGTTGGACTCATGGAAGACATTGCCATGGGCTTTAGGTCTTCATCTGGACTCTTGTAGTACATTGCCATGGTATCCAGGCCCTCAGCTTTATTCTTTGGGTCTCTAGTGTATGAGCAGATCTCTCATACTTTTTTGCATTTGACTCTTTGGGTGAATATTATAAAACAATCCTATAAATTATGTGTCTTGTGTTAAATCCTGCCCCTTATAAACCCTTGTCATAATATTTGGCTATAAAATTTCCTTGGAAATGTGTAATGTAATTTTGTAAGAAAATTAATTTATTTCTAAACTTCTTGTAGTCATATATTATTCTCTTTTGACCTCTTGTTTAGCATATGATGAAGATAAGCTATGATGTGGTTAAACGCTGGATAAATGAGGCCCAAGAAGCTGCATCAAGTGACAATATTATGGTCCAGGTAATGTCAATGAATCACATGAGCCTGTGTCTCCAGATGTCTTTAAAGGGAATGTATTTATTCCCTGATAGTGACTGAAGTCAAATTATTTGGCATTTAAATAGCTTATCAGTGTGTATTCCCATGTAGTTATCTTATTAATTATGATTATTGTCATAGCCCTTTTGACTGTTTAGTATAAGATAGATAACTTTTTGTAGGCTTATTTGGTCAAGGTTCTTAGGTTCAGTCATAGATTGAAATATTCATTTCACAGGTTCTTGTAGGCTTTTATATGAAAAATAACTTATGTGAAAAAGTACTCAATTCCAAGTTTCTTAGGATTTAAGTATAGACATTGTAAAGAGTTTTTAGTTTACGTAACTTTGAAATAATTTTATCAAATGATCTTTTTTATGGTAATTTTTAGGCTGTTTCTTATTAAAAAGAACAAGATTATTATTTTCTTTCTAATTCAGGGGTTTGAACCTAGGACCTCATGCATGCTAGGCAATAACTCTAGCACTAAGTTACTTCCCAGTTCTTTTTAAAATTTTGACAGAGGATTCTGCCAAGTTTTCCAGGCTGGTCTTGATTTTGTGGGGTTTTTTTCTGGAATTATAGGTCCCAGCAAGATTATATTCTTCACTGGTAATCTTGGCATTGCAATGGCAAGCAGAAACACCGAAATGACACCCAGAATTTGGAGATGGATTTATTTACATTGATGTTTATTGGTTGGGATCATTCCAAAAATATCAGGCTCTGATCTCTGGTGGTCTAGAGCATATATGGGATAAGCAAGCAGAAAGTTCAGAGGAAGAGTAGCTTGTCAGTTGTGCGTTTGTTCTTATAATATGCATCACAGTGACCAGCCATTTCTAGGGGACAGAACATCTGGAACCACAATGGGATCTATTACTAGAGCAATGGAAAATCTGGAATGTACTGACTGGAGTTGGGGGTTTATTTTCTGTTACATTTCACCCCTCTTCCTCCCCTTGAAAATTTTTGCTAGACATATTACCTGTGATCTTCAGAGACAAGGTCCAACTAGAAGCAGTATCATTAAACTTGTCCGTGATCCTAAGATGGGCCCTAGCCAAGGTCCCTAAGATTGTCTTATTACGTGTTTCCTTAAGTTGCTTTCAGGAATAGACATAACTTAGGCTTGTCTATTTTGTAACATTACTCTGGCAAGATAGTGAAGGAATTAATCTAATGTAGAAGAATATCCAGTGTGCCTTGGATGCTTACCATATCTTGGTCGAATCTTTGATTATTCTTTTGGAACAGCCATCTGTAGGTTTAAAGCAAAAACTACAGCTAGCAGAGAACAGAGAAGCAAGGATTGGGGTAAGCAGCCTGAAAAACAGCACAAAAATTAAGGGGAATAGGTATGAAGCAAATCCTGTGAAC
The DNA here is from genome assembly GCA_004027915.1 of Capromys pilorides. Lineage (NCBI taxonomy): Eukaryota > Metazoa > Chordata > Mammalia > Rodentia > Capromyidae > Capromys > Capromys pilorides. Next base: position 10,985 of record PVKN010016707.1, on the reverse strand, counting down.
TGTGTCCTCAGACTTCAGCCATAGATAGACTGGTCGTCATCTGGAGTGATCAAAGGCTAGATCTCTGAAACTTGTAGAGGTGGTTAATATGTACTTGAGTTATATATGTGTGTAGAATATCTACAGGTATGTTTTGTCTTCTAACTGAACTTGTAATGGAGCTAGGTATAAGCTGTTTCTGTAAGGTTATGTTTTATTTAGTTATCTCTGCTACAAATGCAGGTCCCTTGTTGCTTTCAGTTATCAAGGTTAGACCATATATCTTTATGTCTTTAAGTAAGGGGAGGTCAAGGTCACAAAAGCTGAAGCCTGAGCTGGCTGCAGGAGTATGGCTGCTAGTGCTCCAACTTGAGCCTGCAGAACAAACAATGGAGCAGGGGAGCAGGGGAGGTCTGGCTTTGATCTTCTGGGAATACTGAGTAAAGTTTTCCTAGCTGGATTGATGTTTCAGTCAGTCGGACCCCTGGAGGAGTTTTAAGAGTGCAGTTTTGGCATCATTGGTGGCAGGTTTCCAAGTAACAGCAAGAGGCACTAGCATGAGAGCTTTACTCAAAATAGCTTTGGTAACCACAGCATATCTAGCCTGTCAGACTCCATTCCTAGAAGTTTCTTTACTCAGCATCTATTGGAGTTTATTTTCACTCATGGTCTAGTGGGTCCAGGTTGATGGGCAGGTACCAGGCAGGATTGATTCAGGAGGTCCAGTGCAATATGTGGTGCCTGAACAATTAGATCTCATCCTAAGGTGAGCTTGTCACCTTTCTTAGTCAGAAGGACAGTGACTGTTAAGGATGAAGGCAAAGGAAGAAGGCAGCCTTTAGCAACCAAATCCAACTTTTTGCACAGGTAGCCACTGGATATTCTCAGGGGCCGACAGTCAAAGCAAGCATTGTTTTTGTGAACTTGAGGATCCATATTCTAAAGGAGCTAACATCTCCAAGAAATTTATGTTTTGCCAGATACTGGTACCTTTTCTGCCTTTCTAGCAGTAACTTGGGCAAGATTAACAAAAGTGATTTTTCTAAGAGGAAACAAGATTTTGAACCTCTCAGAGGTTGAATCCAGATCAGCTGTGAAGAAGGGTTGCCTAACAGGAGCCAGTCAAAGGCAGAAGAAGGCATTCTTTAGATCAAGGTATTTGTACCAGCAGGCTGTGAGTGTAGAAGACTAAGGTAACATATATGGAGGGCCATCACAGCTACATCGGCAGCTCAGAAATCCTGAGCTGGCTGTTCAGGAAGGAGAGGTATATTTAAGCAGTTTGAAAGTCTATACTATTTGCTCAGGGGCCCATGACAGAGTTGGAAGGGACAGAAAAATAGGCTGTTTCAGAGAAAAAGTCCTGGTGACTTGGCTAAATCTATTGTCAGAGCTTAACCCCTTAGTGCAATTGAGTCCAAATGAGCTAATGTTTTGTGTAAGGATTTTCCCAGTTGAAGTGGCTTGTAGAATCAGCTCATAAGCTGAGGAAGACATCTTTTAGATCTAGACATATAAACTAGGTGGTACCTGGAGATAACAATTCAAAAAGTGTGCATTGATTAGAAAACACAGATTGCAAGGTGATGGCTGCATTGTTGATGGCAAGATCTTGTACTGGTCGGTAATCCCTATTGAGTGTTAGTACCAGGAGGAAAAAAGTGTTCTAAGGTGATTCTAAGAGTATTCTAAGTCCGTCAAGTGTTGTAAGAATCTCAGAGTGTTCTAAGTCTATCAAGTGTTGTACGAGTATTCTGTGAGGCTGATATGTGGCTGGTGCTTGTCTGCTTCCCATGACCAGAGATTGCAGGGTTGATGGCCAGGCCCAGAATTTGGCTTATACTTCTGGAAGGAAAATTTTCAGAATTTCAGGGTTGTGGTTATCAGTCTCAGACTGATGCAAGGGTCATCTTCCTTTAAGGGAAGTGAGAGGGAGACTGACTGGCCTGGTGCTTTAGATGGTTGCTTCTAACTTAAAAAGGTCTCTTCCCAGCAGCAGTACAGGGACTGACTTACCCATGAGATGTCCTCACAGGCTGTAAGTTTGTGCCTAACAGAGGGAGAGAGGCAAGAATCCTAGTTGCCCTGATGACTGTGGGCTTCCAGCTGAAGAAAAGAGCAGGTTCTGGCCTAGTCTGAGCCGATCAGATCAATGAAATGGTTGTTACTAGATCCAGGTTGAAACTTTTGAGAGTTTTTATCTTTTAATTTGAAATTTTTTTAATGTCTATAGCCTTATAATTTGCATATCGACCTTTGGCCAGAAGGTATGGGCATCTGTCAAACTTAACTTTCCTGTGGATGTCAGGCTTCTGGCTAACAGCGATAACTTCTGACATATTGCTGGACTTTTTGCTACCCTTTTTGATATCTGGGAGACGTGCTGGGCATATTTTAGGTTTAGGCAAGGCCATGGGATAGGCCTGCACTCATTCATCATTCATCTTCAGTCAAAATGTGGAACTCACAAAGAATTGCTGATAGTCATCTCAGGTGGGGGTTAGATGATCCCATCTGATAAGATATGCATAACCATGAAGCAAGTTGGGCAGGAGAACCTCTAGCCAAATACAGGCAGTGGCTATCTAGAACCAGTTCAGTTTGCTGGAAGTAGACAAGCTAGGAGCAGAGGGATGTGTAGAGATAAGAAACTAGCATCTTAAAGAATTGAAGAACAATAAACAAAGCTTATGGAGGATTATAATCTGTTACTTAGGGATTTCAGAAAACTAGGATTTAAAAAGGCTTACTTGAGACATTGGTATAACAGCTTATCTGATTAATGTCTCCACCCTTACTAAGAATGTTGGTGATTATCTCCTCTCCTCCCTGTAATCCTTATATTGTGGGACCTAAGTAAAAGGAAGATGCTTCTGGAGTTCTGGGCTCACTTCGAGAGAGACAGATCTCAGTGAGACCTCTGAAGCTACATTCATTGGGTCTTCTTGTCATTTCTTTCGGCTCTGACTCACATTACAACAGGGGTGGATAAAACTGTTGGCAACATATGTGGTAGCTGATGAAGGTGCCAAAGCAGAATTCTCAGGAAGATTGGGTTTCTTTTTCCTTTGAGACTCAGAGAGTGGTTTGGTTTCACTTTTAACTCCATAAAAGCCCTTTTTCCTGCAGTCAGACTGTGGATTTTGACTTTTTATGTGTGTGATGTATACCCATGAACAATGGTACAACAAAGTGTTGGTGGTGTTCTTCATAGACACCGTTCAGATGCCCACGTGGCTACACCCCTCAAAGGAACTTAGGCACGGTTTAGCTAAGGAAGATACAAGGCCTCCATAATACATACATTGATCACCACAGAACTGCAGGTATGGGCCCAATCAGCCACAGAAACCAGTGCTTCCCAATCTTGGAGTACAGATGGAATAGCCTGTTGCACAGCTTGTGCCTTCCACTCACACATCCATTCAGCAGGCACTCCGAGGTTAAATATTCCAGATCTCTTCTCTTGACCATGGTCCTGCTTGAGTGTTGATCAGATTCCCTTCTGTTCAAAGTGAGCAGAACTGACAGACAAATTGCGGTATCCCTGGGGGCTCTCATTGAAATCAAGCAGGCAGGCAGACTGCACCCTTTTTCCTTTGTGAGCTGCTCAAGCAGGGAGCCAGGAATCCTTCTCCAGACTTCCAAAAAGACTTGAGAAATCTTAAGGGCATGCCTTCCCATCTGTTCCTGGAAAGGTCCCTCCTCCATTCAGGAGGGCCATGACCAGTGACCAAAGAAATTAATATGATCTTTTTAGCTGATGCATCAGGAGCAACTTCAAGCAGAAACATTGGAATGACACCCAAGAGTTGGAGATAGATTTGTTTATGTTGATAGGCACTGATTGGGATCATTCCAAAAATATCAGGCTCTGATCTCTGGTGGTCTAGGGCATATATAGTATAAGCAAGCAGAAAGTAGAAGAATAGCTTGTCAGTTGGGGATTAGTTCTTCCAATATGCATCATAGTGACCAGCTGTTTCTGGAACATAGAAACAGCTGGAACTGCAACAGGAACTGTTACCTGGACAACTAAGAAACGAAAGTATACTGGCTGATGTGACCATTTTCTGTTACTGAATAAAATATTTCTTGTGTATCTGAGAGGTATTTTTGGCTTTTTAATGTTTATATTTTCTCATGTCAGCAAACTTAATTATAAGCAAATACAGTGACAACTTCCTTTGGGCACTGTCACTGTTCTTACTCTTACTATGTTTTTATAGCAAATATTGTGATAATACTGTTAGCCTACTTTTGGAGCTTAATCCTGTAACTCTTAAGGCGGTCATACATCGCTTAAAGCCACTAAAAGAGACCTGTAACCAGGAATGGTGATGCATACCAGGAAAATCATTTTAGCCCATGAGTTTAGCACTGATCTAAGTAGCACAGTAAGAGCCTGTTTCAAAATAAATATAAATGAATGAATGAGTGAATGAATGAATGAATGAATGAGACATGCAACATTGGTAAAGCCTTGGTTGAGTTTATTTGGGCCAGTGTTGAACCTGCTAGAGCCATCTTCAGTTTTTACATCATCTCTTGTATACTTATCTAGTCTGAATTTATAGCTTCTAGGATAAATTATGACTTCTTATCATCTTAGTCATACCTGTGTTTAGTTCACTATGAAAAATATATATTCTATCTACATTTGAGTTGGATTTCTTTTTATGAAACATCTTTTATTTAGTTCCATGTTACTCTGTTATTCTATTTTCTTATAAGTTTTTTGTTTTGTTCTGTTTTTGTTTTCTAGTCCCATGTGCCATCTTTGTTTTCTTATTTTTCAGTATCATGCTTTGGGAGTTCTATATCACCTTCGAAAGAATGATCGTCTTGCTGTTTCGAAGATGTTAAATAAGTTTACTAAATCTGGTCTCAAGTCACAGTTTGCTTACTGCATGCTGATCAGAATTGCTAGTCATTTACTAAAAGAAACTGAGAATGGGTAAGTGTCTTGACCTTATTTATTTTCCATTGTTAATATACCTCTGAGTTGAAATGAGTTCTTACTCTAAATATTTATCAATATTTTCATGGTTATGCCAACTTTACAGATATGCTTGATTTTTTTTTTTTTTTTTTTTTTTTTGAGACAGGGTTTCACTATGCAGTTCAGGTTGGCCAGGTACTCTCACTTTGTAGCCCAGGCTGGCCTCAAACTCATAATAATCCTCCTGGTTCAGCCTCCCATGTGCTGGAGGGATTACAG
>PVKN010016706.1:0-17741 GCA_004027915.1 Capromys pilorides | reverse complement strand
TGAGTAATTTGATCTCTGACAAAATAAGCAGCCCTGCTTATATGGACAAAAAAGACTGAAAATGCTGTTTTTTTGTTTTGTTTTTTTAAATGACAACCTCAGTAACACTGGGGAAGGGGCACACTTAAGGCATCTAAAAAAATTCCACATGGCTTTGGCTTATTAAAATATTCTCACACTACTTTTTGAAAAAGATTTGAAAGCATCTAAAAAACATGCAAATTGTTTGAAATCCCAGCATGGCAAATTCAGTTTGCGAGCATCATTCAGGTGTTTGCCAAGGACAGTGCAGAAGCCTCTCCCTGAGGCAGAGATGATGGAGCGCGGAGGAGGTCCTGACTTCTGCCTATCTCACACTGCAGGGCAGCCCAGGGCTCTGTGCAGTGGTCACAAACAAGGCATTGTTATCTGGAAGGGAGGGGACTGTAGAGTTCCCATTGGTTGGGGAACAACTCAGCTTTAATTTTTCCAGATATTCTGTGTGTACAGGCTTGTGACCACTGGAGAACTTTGATTGCATCTTCTACTTTGAACCATTCTCTCTTCTTTCCTATATTAACAGAAGCTTCCCAATCTTCTAATATTTCAGTGACTGTTAAGGGCATAAATATATGTTATGTGCCTTTGGTCTTGGTTCTGCTCCGATAGTCCTAGGAGCCGGCCCGTTTTTCCTCTGACTCCTGCCTCATAAACTTCCCTTACGGGCAGTGCTGCCTGGCTCCTCCTCAGGCTCCATTCCTCCTCCCGGCACCATCCACTGGTCTGGGTACCGACTGCTACTCACCAGCAGCGCCTAGTCCTCCTGGGCGCTGCAGAAGCACAGGCATGCCGCCGCTTCTTGAACCGCCTCGCGGTCGTAGGTCCGTGTCTGGTTGGGCTTGAACTTCATCATAGAGGCGGCAGCTGGGCGAGACCGGGGCGGTGGCGCACAAGGGGCGTCGAGGCCGGTCAGCTACAACGCGGGACGGGACGCAGATCACTGGAGCCTGGGTGCCGCGCCGCCACTGTCCCGATGGCCGCCGCTCTCCATGGATCCCTCCGCCATCTCAACTTGCGGCCCGCGTACGCAGGGAACAATTGCCAGAAGCCCCTCCGGCTGCGACGCAGCTTCTCTATCTTTGTAGAAAATTTCATTTGGAAATTGTAACTTATTTAGCTATAGGGGAGTCTAAATGAAGAAGGCTTGATTTGTATTATAGTCTCATATTAATTTTCAAAGTTTATCAAGATGAGCAACGTTCTGTATTTTATATTGCTTAAATAATAGTACTTCTTTTCTATAAACAGAGAAGCTAAATATTAAGTTTGTGCATCCTGAGGCCAGAGCTGGACTGCTGTCTTTTGAGGAGAGCCAGAGAATTCAGAAGCTTCATGAAGAAAACAGACAGTTCTTGAGAATACCCAGGAGGTGAACTGAATAGCATTGGTTTCTCAGCTACCATTATCATATCCCAAATTCTGTATTTTATTTTGGTAACTTATATGTGGAATTGTTTCTCCTCTGATTATTTCAGGCCAGTCTGGGATAAGAAAACTAGCGCAGAAGAACTCAAACAGGCAGAGAAGGATAACTTCCTAAAATGGAGACGCGATCTCGCCCGGTGAGTGTCTATCTCTGAGGCTTTCTTGAGCCCTGAGTTGAGACCCTGGCAGCTTGTGCTGCCGTCTGCCCTGCGCCTGGAAGTCATAAGTGCTCCAGGAGGGGAATGGTGGGGTTCTGTTTGCTGGTGCTCGCGCACGTGGGACATCACTGGTACACGTGTCTTTGTTGTGAGGATGGCAAGATACTTATTCTGTTTGTTCCTTCCTCATTCCCTATGACTCCCAGGCACTCTTCCAGCAAGCCTTGGGCAAGAGATGTGTGTGATTTTTGTGTGAGCAATCAGCTTCCAGGCTGAAGTTGAAAGAAAGTAGCTGAAGGATAAAATGTGACTGTGGTAGCGTGTGGTATGAATAATTGGTTTTAGTATTGACTCAGCAGAAAGTATATAAAAATAAGTTGACAGTACATGTATACTTATTTTTTAAGGTAATGAATTTTGGCATTTATACTGTTTAAAGTTGTCTATTATAATCTGGCAAAGATACAAACTTCTCATTCTAAAGCCAGGCTAGAAGAGGAACAAAAGTTGATATTGACTCCATTTGAACGAAATTTAGACTTCTGGCGCCAGCTCTGGAGGGTCATTGAGAGAAGGTGAGTAACCATTTTCCTTTTTTGTTTTGTTTTATTTTTGAGATAGGGTCTCAGTATGTAGTCCAGGCTGCTCTTAAACTTACCATGTGACCCAGGTTGGCCTCAAAATCAGTGTGATCCTCTTGCTCAGCCTCCTTAGTACTGGGATACAGAAATGTACCACAGTATCTAGCACCATTTTCTTTGTGCAGTGAAGAGTCTGTGGTAGGGCTATTAGATTTAGATGTTGTTATATAGTCATGGGTTGTAGATCTAAGGAAATGAGGATTAAAATACACAAAAAGTTACTGAGAATTTTTGAAAGTGGAAGTTTATCTCATGAGATGTGCAGATTAACAAGTATATGAGGATTGTGAGCATTTTTTGTAAGGTGGACTCTAGTTATTTCTGCAAAGATACATTGTGTTTCCAATATTAACAAGAAATGTAGGCATGAAAAGAGTTGATTCTTGCCTGTAGAGAGCATGAATGTTATAAGAGACAGATGGCAACGGCCATCTCAGCAGTCTTTCATGGAGTTCAGCTAGCTACCAGGCAAAATGACAGCACCAGGGGCACCCAAATGAATGCAGTGTGGCTCTCAACCTTCAAGAACTCAGTGCCCAATAGGTAGCTGGTCCATCACAAGCCCCACTGTTGACTGTATGCCTGGTATTTATATAGTGTGTACCTGGGCTCATGTCTGAGCCTAGGCTCTTGGCCTCCTGGACAGAAATAAAACTAGGTACATTACTGTTTTATTTACTTTTCTTGTTACTGGGACAAAATATCTGACACCCACAAATTAAAGGAGGAGAGGTTTATTTTAGCACATAGTTTATAGAGGTTTCAGTCCAGTCAGCTGACACCAGAGCAGGGTGGTACAGCAGATCAGAACAGTTCATGGCAGGGCAAACAGGAAGCAGTGAGCCTTCCTCTTCCTCTCCCTTTGTATTCCATCCAGGGTACAAGTCCATTGGCTGCCACCCACATCCCTCATCCATAATTACATCACCCATACCCAGAACTATGCTAAACCCATTAGTGAACTAATCCAATTACCATATACCCAGGATCCAGCCGTCTTGCAAAAGCCCTACCTAAAAGCACATGATGCTCCAGGACAGGAGCCAAAACAGTTACACACATCTTTCACCCAAACTAGTTTTTATAGACATCGTATAATTACCATCAAAATCATTAGAGAATTTCATTTATAACGTACATGTAATTTTTTTATAGTTTGCTTCCTTTTTTTTTTTTTTTTTTGAGACAGGGTCTCGCTATGCAGTTCAGGCTGGCCTTGAGCTCACTTTTGTAGCCCAGGCTGGTCTTGAACTGACACTGATCCTCCTGCCTCAGCCTCCCAAGTGCTGGGATTACAGGCATGTGCCACCACACCTGGCTCTTTTTTTTGAGACACAGTCTCACTGTGTAGTTGAGGCTATCCTTGAGCTGGGATTAGACACATGCTCCATCAGGCCAGGCTTTGCTTCTTATTTTTTGATAATTTAAAAATTTTATATTCACAGTGTCATACTAAATTAAAAGGTACATTTCAGAAATGTGACTGGAAATTCAATCTATTAAAAAGAATGTATATGAGGGATTTTGTTAAACCCAAAAGATGTAGGGAAAAACAAAACAAAGACTTGCTCATGACTTCTGTGGCAAAAGCCAATCTGTTTTATAGCCCCTTATATACCTAATTTAGTAAGACACTGTGAACAGTCTTCTCTGTTCCACCTTTTTCTCTGAATTCCTATTGTACTTACTCTTCAGTACTTCATTGACCAGTCATCTGGAATAATAATACATCTAATAATAAAGCCATAAAGATCTGATGTCATTAAAGAATATCACATAGTAGTATGTTTGTACTTTTAGAATAGAATAGAATAGAATAGAATAGAATAGAATAGAATAGAATAGAATATTTGTACTTTTCAAAGCTGCTATAAAATTCCTCTAGGGCCAGCCAGATAGCTTGGCATACTAAAGCACCTGCTTAGAGCACATCGGCCTTGCCAGCCCCGCCCCTGGGGCGGCGCACTGAGAAGGCAACTGAGACTGGGTGGCATGGAGCACGCCTGTAATCCAGGCTCTTTGGAGGCTAAAAATAGGAAAATCACTACGAGTCTGATCTACATAGTGAGATCTTGTGGACCCTGTACTAAATACAAAAATAGTATTAATAAAATAAAACAAAATTCCTCTAAAAAAAGTAAGTTACGTATGGAAATATCTTCCCCTCACCTTGGTGTGGGGCAGAGCACCTCCGTAACACCTGAGATTAATAGAGGTGTTCTCAGGGCTGCCAACCTAACAGTAGAGGTTATTATAGTGTATCTCTCCTGTATTTAAAAAAGCAAGCACATGACTCCGGGTGTGGTGGTGCACGCCTGTAATCCCAGCACTTGAGAGGCAGAGGCAGGAGGATTGGTGCAAGTTCAAGACCAGCCTGAGCTGCAGAAGAGAGCTCAAGGGCAGCCTGAATTGCATAGGGAGACCCTGTCTCAAAAAGACCAAAAAAAAAAAAGGCAAGAGCAAGCGCTTATTTCTTTTGTTCTCTTCTGCTTGCCGTGAATTACTCTTCTCTGTAAAGCTACCCTGCTTTGGAGCCAGCCGGTTATGAACTCCAGCCTCTGCGAACTGCAAACATGGGGGTACTTGTCATAATCCCAGCACTCTGGAAAGTTGAGGCAGGCAGATCACAAGTTTGAATCCAACCTGACCCACTTAGTGACTTAGCGAGACCCAGTCTCAAAATTAAAAAAAAGAGAGAGATTTCTAGGAAGATGGCCAAGTGGTAAGTAGCAAACAAAAAAACTGAGATTTGGTGTCAAGGAAGAGAATAAGGAGAGAAGAGGGTCCAGGGGAAGATCTAAAGTGAAAATTGAAGCCCACGATGTAGGCAAAGACAGAAACTGTAATGAAGAAAAAGGAGGTGGTGGATGGACCTTCTCTGAGTCAGGACTCACTGCATGGGAGGAGCAGTTCAAACCTGTGGACACAGGATGGCTCCTGGTGACCCCAAAGGCTTCCACAGACAGTGCAACAGAGGAGTAGATTCCACAGACCGCGCTGGCTGGTGAGTAATGAGAATTCTGCCATCCCATTGGGATAAGACAGTTGACCTTGTTGCAGAGGAGCCACCTGAGCCCAGAACACAGGACTACTGGCTTCATCTAACAGCTCCCAGTTGAGTTCAGGTCCACAGAGCTGTGTTGACTACCGCGGGCTAAGTAGGTCTGATTCAGCTTCACGGCCAGAAGCCAGCCTGAACTTTAGGGAAAATAACGGCTTGCTGAGATGATACACTACTCTGCCGTAAAGCTACTGCTGACTTGCTAGGATAAATCAGCACGAGTCTGGACTCTGTATCCACGCATTGTGTACCAGTGAGCAGAGAGAAACCTTGAAGCAGACAGTCTTCCTTTTTTTCTTCATTAAACTTGTTTTATATGAGGGTGAATATAGGTTCTTTTTTTTTTTTTTTTTCTTTTTTTCTTTTTTTGGTTCTGTTATCTCTTTTATTTCTTCCTTCTCTCTTTCTATTCTGACTTCTGTATCAGTTTCCCAACGTTTGCATGATCCTCTTTTGTCCTGAAGCCTGGCTTCTAATCTTTTACACTTCTCTATTTTTTCCCTAGTCCCTTTTAAATTTTATCCCCTGAAGGTAGAATTGGGATAGTGGGGGTTTATTTTACATTTTGTTATATGATCACAAATCTACTTCCTAGGTTTATGGTAGTAAATTAATGGTTACCTCAGCATCATTTTGTAGGTTGTGTTTGATGCTTTTTTTTTTTTTTTTTTTTTTCCAGTACGGGGGGATTGAACACTCAGGACTTATTCCACTGAGCTGTCTCCCTGGCTCTTGATGCTTTTGTTATTGCTAATTGTATCACTTTAGCCAAAGTGAAGTAATTGTTTTAACCAGCTGTTCTTCCTAGTATACCAAGACTGAGATTGACTAAGGGACATAGAAAATACTGTGAGCAAATGCCAATAACCAGAGGCTGGGCCAAGCAGGCAGCAACTTCTCACCCCCAGTAAATTTAAGACATAGAATCTTTCAGCAGACTCAAAATCCAAAATCCAGGTACACCTGAAGATACCCCTGAGAAGTAGTCATTTCCTACTTCCTAAGAAGTAGTCATTTTGTAAATACTAGCAGCAAAACTAACCACCATAGGCAGTTTACATGCATCAATTCAGGAATTAAACTAGAGAAAATGAGAAGACATTCTCATGGATGTTTGAATGTAGACTCAGACATCCAGTTCACCAAAGACAAAGTCAGGGGGCATTGAGGTAGAACAATCTGAAAGCTACTCACCTATGCTCTCTGAAGTAGTAACAACAAAGCAAATGTACAAGGCTCTAGAAAAAAATCAAATCAGAAATAATTTCTCAGGTAACTATAGGGATGGTGACTACAATGAAAACCATAGTTAGTGACTCTAGAGCAGAAAAACATAGCAGAATAGAGAAGCTTAGGAAAATGATGAAAACCATGAATGGCCAACATAGCAAAGAAGTGGAATCCATAACAGATTAAAACAGATACCCAGGGGCCAGGGAGATTGCTCAGTATAGGTGCTTGCCTGGGAAGCACAAGGTCCTGAGTTCAATCCCCAATACCGCAAAAAAAAAAAAAAAAAACAGATACCCGGGAGAAACTTTCTTGATTTCCATGCAAAGCCTTCACAGCAGAATAAACCAATGTGAGGACAAGATCTCACATAGAGAAGACAGGCTTGTGATTAATCATGAAAACAAAGATTTTTTTTTTTTAAAATAGCAAGGAACAGCTGGCCACATAGCTCAGCAGATTAAAGCCCCTGCTTAGACAGAAGTAGGGGCTGAGGGTTTCATCCCAGTGCTGGCCCTGCCCCCGGGGCACACTGAGACAGCAAATGAGACTGGGTGGGAGTGCACGCCTGTAATCCCAGCTTTTTTTTTTTTTTCCTGGTGGTACCAGGGATCAAACTCAGGACCTTGTGCTTGCCAGGCAAGCACTTATTCCACTGAGCTATCTTCCCAGCCCTGTAATCCCAGCTCTTGAGAGGCTGAAGAAACAGGAAGAATCACTACAAGTCTGATCTGTGTAGTGAGACCTTATAGACCATCAACATTGTGTGTCGATTCAGCAGTCAGACTGCCAGAATGGATCAAGAAGCCGGATCCAACATATGCTGTGCACAAGAAACACATTTCAAAAATAAAAACATACTGCGAAAGTCAAAGAATAGAAAACAGTACTCCATAGGACTGAAACCTGGGAAGGAGGGGGCTCAGAGGTAACTATTCTCTTTGCAGAAAAGTGGGTTTCTAGCCAAGACTGAGGGTTCTTGGTGTCCAGTAGTCTTGTCCTTAACACAAAGAATGGGGCCGGCCAGATAGTTCAGCAGACTAAAGCACCTACTTAGGCAGAGCACAGCGGCCAGGGTTCGATCCCTGGTTAGTTGTGCCAGCCCTCCCCACAGGGCGCAATGAAACAGTGATTAAGATTGGGCATGGTGGTAATACCAGCACTTGGGAGGCTGAAAACAGGAGACTCACTATGGGTCAAATTTATGTAGAGAGACCCTGTAGACTCTGTACTAAGTATATTTTTTAAAAAACAATGTTCTTGCCGGGCGTGGTGGCACATGCCTGTAATCCCAGCACTTGAGAGGCTGAGGCAGGAGGATGGTGTCAGTTTGAGACCAGCCTGGGCTACAAAAGTGAGCTCAAGGCCAGCCTGAGCTGCATAGTGAGACCCTGTCTCAAAAAGACAAAAAAAAAAGGTGTTCTTCTGTGAATGAATTAAGTGGAATGGTATGAGAGGGCCAGGCAGGGAGAGTAGGCTGACTTTAATCCCCTGCCCACCCTGTCCTTGTCCTGGGCCTGGCCCTGGCCCAAACCCTAGTTTTGAAGTTTGTCCAGTTCCTTTCTTCCCTAGCAAACACTGCCCTCTGCTGCTGTCAGGGTAGAGGAAAGGGCTGTGCAGAGTTGCTGGCGAGTTTCATCCTTTGCTTTCATTTTTATGGGCCCCATGTGTGTTCAGTCCACATGTTGAACAGAAAGGCCCTTGCATTGGGCGCCCCTAGGCCAGCAGCTGTTTCCCCAAGGAGCTGCTCTGTTGCCACTTGTAGCCTCAGGAGGATTGTACTACCCCTCGCTCTTTATGTTTATTGGGTAACACCTGCCCCACCTTGTGACTGAATAGGTCTAACTCCAGGACTACAGTTCCTGTCACATGGAAATAGATCTGACTTACACAGAAGTGTTACTGATAAGTGACAGCTGCCGCATCTTTCACAGACAATATTTACTGCTATCTTCTCTGTCACAGATGTCTCCTGTTTGCTCACAGGCTGGCTGGGCCATCTGTTGCATTAATTCTGGTAGTATCTCTCAGGAGTGTTGGCTGTGCACCATGTGGCAGGATGCAGGAAACTGCCGGTTCTGAGGGCAGAATACTATTCCAGTGAGATAAGCCACTTCCCCTTGAGCGCTTCCTGCCCCATGGCTGGTGCTTTGCACCTGGGTCCAGCGCTCAGAGCAAGCTGGCCTGACACACGTTCCTTTCTCACTGGTGTTCTAAAACTGTTTATTCCTTTTGTCTGTCTCTAGGCCTTGTGTTTTTTAGCTCATCATCCAAATTCAATTTGAAAGTGAGACAGTACCTGAAAGGAGGAAATAGTTGGGCCAGCGTAATTAGAAAAGATAGCAACTTGTCAGAAATGCCCAAGTCTGTGAGTTCTTTAAATCCCAAAACTGTGCTAGGGTTTTAACTCTTCTGAAAGGAAGTGTACTTGGAGTTGTCAGGAGCCCTACCTGTAATGAAGAATGGTAGCATCACTCCCTCAATGTAGATTTGTGGAGTTACCTGAGCAAAGGCCACCAGCCAGCCTAGAATTTCAAAAGCCTGCTGTGAGGTGGTGAGGGCTCTGCAGTGTGTCCAGCAGTGGTCACAGCTGGCTCTTTTCATCTCCTTAGCTGCAGGGAGGGAGGAGCCTCCCATTGAAGTGAAGGAGAAAAGTGCTTTGCTGCAAGAGAGGAAGGCCAGGGGCCTTCCTCCCATGTCACCTCTTCATGCCATGGGAGAAGTTGGACTCCTCCTGCTTCAGTGTGCCAGCTGGAGCTGGTAGTGGGTGATTTTGTATTTTTGCCTTGAAATACATTCTTGGAGCTGTTGGGCGATTGTTGGCTAGCTGCAAGCTGTCTTCTCTGGCAGTCCTGATTTCAAATGAGATACTGGCTTAGTGGCAGCTGGCAGCAAGAGCCTTATTACTGTTCCACGGAGGTCTGAGTAGAAGTGCAGGTGAGGAGCTGAATTTAGTAGATGCTACCTAGGAGGGCGGAGTTTAAATGCTCTTTCATCTCTCCAGGAGGGCGTAGAGGTAAGAATGGGAGTTTAGCTTTGAGTGTCACGTGGGCTGCTCAAAGTAGCATTGGAGCAGCAGAGTAGGACTTCTGTCTGGGACACCAGGAGGCTTTTTGGGCTCCACCAACTCTTAGCCCACTTGGGCAGTCACATAACTGCTATAAGGAGCAGTTTATACATACACGGACAACAATCTCTGTGTCAGAAGGGGTAGGCATATGTAGGGGCCTGATGTGTGGGAGCATTCGCTGCTATGCCTTCTGAATGCAGGCAGTGGCCTTTTTCCTCCTTGGAGACTGGATTGATTATCTCATTTGTATTTCAGTGATATTGTGGTCCAGATAGTAGATGCTCGAAACCCACTGCTGTTTCGCTGTGAGGATCTGGTAAGTACCAATTTCCGTCTTTGAAACAGAACAGAGGCCCAGACCTCAGCACATTCCTGCAGGCAGGTGCTCTGCTCTTCTCGAGGCCAGGGGCTTGCACAGGACCACTGCTTAGACAGATCTCTCCTTCTGTGGTTATTTCTTTTTTATTATTATTATCATGCATTTACTTATTTATTTGGGGCTGCATAGCTCAGACTCATAATGATCCTCCTGTCTCAGCTCCTCAGCACTGGGATTACAGGCATGTACAACCATGCCTGATTTCAGTGACCCAGCACAGGGCATGGCTTGCAGTACTAAGGATTGAACTCAGGACCTGCACTTGCCAGGCAGGCACTCTGACCTGTCTCCCTAGCCTGATGGTCGTTTCTGCCTGTGGGAAAGCACACATACTTCAGGAGTTTCTCCTTTAGTTTAGAAGCCCCCTTTATTAATGCCCTTTTGCCAGTTTCCTGGTTTTTAAGACACTGATTGGAATATTGTACTTCAGCAAGTTTACTCTTGATCACACCACTGCTTAATCCTTTTCATATGAGTTCTGCCTTCCCACACTCTACTTACTACTCTGTGAGATTTTACAAGTAAACCAAGTTTATAGAACACTACAGGGAGCCAGGGAGATAGCTCAGTGGAATAAGTGATTGCCTGGCAAGCGCAAGGTCCTAAGTTTGATCCCTCGTACCTCAAAAAAAAACACTACAGGGAGTAGTAACTAAGGTGTAAGAGTTACCCGAAATCATGTTACACAATTTTAGTTAATAAAGTATACACATGTGAGGTGATCATATTTCTGTTTGAGAGCTACATGTAGTTATGATAGTACTGGCTTTGTTTTTTGAGACAAGCTCTCACTACATAGTGCAGACTGGCCTTGAACTGGCTTATGTAGCCCAAGTTGGCATGGAATTCACATCAATCCTCCTCCCTCAGCCTCTGGAGTGTGAACCATCACACCCAGCAGATTTTTGTTGTGGTTTTTTCGTTTTGTTTTGTTGTGTTGTGTTTTTTAAATTGGTATCAAAAAGTTTTTGGTTTTGTTTTTTAAATTGATAAGTATCAAGTTTAACCATGAAACCTTTCTTCAGAGTTTGCTGAAAGGTCTATTTAGAATATGCCAAGACTTAAAATCTTTACATTAGAAAGGATGGGGGGCTGTTAGTGAAGATCTTCAGTATACAGTTAGCCTACTTTTCTTCCTGGTGTACAGAGACCTTTTTGTCTTTGCCTTCCACAGGAATGTTACGTGAAAGAGATCGACACCAATAAAGAGAACGTCCTCTTGATTAACAAGGCAGACCTCCTAACTGCCGAGCAACGCAGTGCCTGGGCTGCATACTTTGAAAAAGAAGGTGTCCAGGTTATTTTCTGGTCAGCTTTGGCTGGAAGCACCCAGCCAAATGGAAATTGTAAGGTAACCTCGGGAACCTTTGAGAGTGATCTTGGGAGGATTTTGCACATTAGCAGGTTTCATTTGTGTTGTGTTGTTTTGGTGGTGATGTACTAGTTTTGCTTTTTGGGGAGTTTCCCATAAATGTCTCTGATGATAGAAAGACCTAAAGAAAGATCAATTACAAAGTTATTTTCTTCATGGTTTTTAAACAGTCTGACATCTCTAGGGTTGGGCACTGATGCTTAAAAAAAGTTTTTTAATTTTAGGCAGGAAGTTTCATAATGACCTTGCAATTGCTTTTAAGAGAAATTTCAACAAAAGGGTACAACTGGGGCTGGGGAGATAGCTCCGTGGCACAAGTGCCTACCTGGCAAATGCAAGATCGTGAGTTTGAACCTTGGTCTCGCAAGAGAAAAAAAAAAAAGGCACAACTGAAGGGTGTAATGACTTCTCAGAGCTTGATCCAAATCTCTTGACTTTGTTTTAAAAACCAAGAAACCTAGTACCCTAGGTATTAAGATACACCGTGTTATTGCCCTTAACCCAGATTTTATAAAAACACCTTAGGGCTTATTTTGTTTTCCAATCAAGTAAGTATGAAAAGAAATGAGTAGTAGAACTCTAGGTCTGGTATCGCTTTCCCTTTCCTTGCTTCCCTTTTGTCTCCATTTGCCAATCGATGTCTGAGGCCTAGAGGGAGCAGAGCTGGCTGCCCCTGTGAGTCCAGCCCTTCCAGTGCATGCAGGATGCCAATCCCTCTGTCCCCTCCCTGCTGGGCACGGCATCTCACTGGGTTAGGACAGTGGCCCAGGGGACTCGGTTCTTTCAGTCTCTTGATACAGAATGCCATTGCCCCTGACCTGTCCTTGAGGATATAGCTTCATTTCCTTTGTCTTCTCTTTACAGATGTCAAGTCTTTTATTGTCAGGTTCCTCAGAGCGGGGCCAAGGGCAAAGGGTCCCCCTTAGTTCCAAGTTCTGTACGTTCATATTGCCAAAGAGTCAAAGTAACTCAAACCTTGCTTTGAGATTTATTTTAAATTAGCAAATGAGTTTGGGTGATTCTCAGTAAAGTTCAGAACAGACACAAGGGCCAGCCTGATAGCTCAGCAGACTAAAGCACCTGCTTCAGCAGAGTGCAGTGGCTGGGGTACTAGCCCTGTCACTGGGCATAATGGTGTGTGCCTGTAATCCCAGTGTTTGCGAGGCTGAAAAAAACAGGAGGATCACTGTGAGTCCCATCTACAAATTGAGGCCCTGTGAACCCTATAGACTCTGTCTTAAATTAAAAAAACAAAAAACAAAAAAAAAACAGCTGAAGATATGAGACCTCTTCCGTGCAATCTTGTGTGAAAGACTTTGCCACCTGCTGCATGTGTTTGCCTTTCCCAGGCTCCAGACAGATTTTCTTGATTCTGTTCATCATACGTAGCCAGTTCTCTGAATATCATCTCTTGTGGAAAAAGTGTAGTTGCTAATTGAGGCACTTTTGGTTTCTTTTGTTTCACCAGGAGCCAGAGAACAGCTCCTTTGGAGAACCCAGCACAGCAGAGTCTGCAGACTCTGACTCCGAGGAGGACACAGTTCCACCCAGCGAGCCAGGCCCTCTCTCTCATAGTGAGGCTACTAGTAAGGATGACAGCGAGTATGAGGACTGCCTGGAAGAGGAAGAGGAGGACTGGCACACATGTTCCGAGGAGAGCAGTGATGCTGAGGAGGAGGCATGCAGCCAGAGCTGGAGGGAGAGTCCTGCAGATCCAGGTGCTGCAGAGGGGGAAACCCCACAGAGGAGTCAGCCTCACAACCTCAGCCACCTGGTGTCCAGGCAGGAGCTGCTGGAGCTCTTCAAACAGCTGCACAAGGGCAAGAAGGTGAAGGCAGGGCAGCTCACCGTGGGCCTGGTAAGAACAACTGCATATGTGATGATCACCACTCCTGTCTTTTCGCAGTCACACAAGAGTCCCTAGAATCAGACTGTTGTTCTGAGAAGCATGCAGCCTTCTTATTCCCCTGGCTTTGGAATGAGGCTGCACTGGCAGAGCCCAGCTCAGAGCTGTGCCAGTTCTACCCATTCCTGAGCCTGCTGTCTGGCCCCTCCCACCCAGCCCTGTACCCTTCGAGTTCCTGGGAGAGGCAGGTGGGCTGAGAGCTTTCTGTGCTCCTCAAGCCTGGAATTCAGTACTCAGCAAATAGCCAGGGTGCCTTGCCAGCTGACTGTGAACACCCAACCCACAAGCCCAGTAGGAAAATCCCCAAGGCCAAGCATATGGGACAGGTGCTTTGCTGCATAGACACGATAAACAGAAGAAAAGAGATCACACACTTATGCACCCCTCGCTCTGCAAGTGGCAATGGGAGAGACCTATACCCCAAGAGTGTACTGCTGCTACGGGTGCCCCTGGCCTCAGTGACGGGAGTGTGTCAGAGATGAGGTAGTAGAGCTCCTCTGGAGGGCGGCACAGAGGAGAGGGAATTACAGTGAGCAGACGCTCCCTGCTCTTGCATTCCTGCCAAGTCCAGCTCATCATCAGTGCTGGATTTTTTTATTTTATTTTATTTTATTTTTTGAGAGAGAGTCTCACTGCATCTCCTAGGCCACCCTTGAATCAACCATGTATCCCAGGCTAGCCTCACACTCCCGAGTACTGGGATTACTGGCAAGCACTACCACCCCTAGCATGCTGGGAGTTCTTGAGCCACTGCTTCTGGATGAGTGGGGCAGAGGAACTAGCAGCTGTCTGAGCCAGGCATGTGGGGTGTGAGTCCTGCCTGGTCCTGCAGTAGGTTTTGCTTACCTCTAAGTTTGATACACATTGAGAACGCCACACATTTCCCTTAATTTTACAACTTCATCCTCTGTATTATTGCTAGAATGTACATGTGCATTACAAACCCAGCTGTGCTACAGATTTCTCTCATGGCACAGTGAGCAGCTTCCTCCCTTTCTGAATGCCCTACTCTGGGAATCTGGGGGACTGGTTCATTTAGTCATTCTCCAGATATCTGCAGTGCCTGCTGCATGCCAAGCTAGCAAGTGGTAAATGAATAAGCTGTGGTGGTGGTCTTTTGCATCCACCTGCTGCCTGTTCAACCTGCTCCCTGCAGGAAGGTGCTGCTGTGGGGCAGAGGAAGTTGCTTATAGGTTAGCCAAGCTCCTGAAAGTATACAGATTGGCCATTTGTCCCTGGAGATGGACTTGGATAAATGCATCTAGCCCACAAAAGCTAAGAAAGGTACATGGCCCAAATGTCTGTTCCAGAGCACTCAGAGCTAGCTGGGTGCATGCGCTGGCCTGTGTGCATTGCACTGTCTGGGCTGCCAGATGCTGTCGGGACTGCTTGTGACTCCCACATCTCTTCTAGGTGGGCTACCCTAATGTTGGCAAGAGTTCCACCATCAACACCATCCTAGGCAACAAGAAAGTGTCTGTGTCTGCCACACCTGGCCACACCAAGCATTTCCAGGTAGCCTTGTGAGCCTCATCCACACCCTGCCACTCTGCTGTGTTCCAGGCTACAAACTCAGCTCACATCTCTTCCCTTACAGACCCTGTATGTGGAATCCAGCCTCTGCCTGTGTGACTGCCCTGGCCTGGTGATGCCATCTTTTGTGTCCACCAAGGCGGAGATGATCTGCAGCGGAATCCTACCCATTGACCAGATGCGAGACCATGTTCCTCCTGTGTCACTTATATCCTTCCTGGGGTTCTGAACCAATGGGATGGGGGGGTGCTTCTAGTGTTGTAGGTCTGATGACATAAGAGGGAGGATCTACAGTACTGACAACCTCACAGGTCTCCCAGTGAGCTGGCTCATGACTTCCACGTTAGAGCCCTGCTCTGTAGTCAGTATGGACAGAGAGGCCCATGCTGCACACCCAGCTTGACCTACACTTGATTGTGAAGGACCTTAGCTTTCTTAATACTTGCTCTCTAAAATGAGCATGACCTGCCTACCTGATGTGGTGACTATTAATCATAGTAGCTAACATTTATGAACCACTTACTATGTGTATTTCCAACACTTACTAGGTAACACTTATTCCAAGAGCAACCTTAGAGACCAGGTATTGTATTGTTTCCTGCTTCCTTCTGTTTCTATTTGAGACTGAGACAACAAGGTGAATTAGTTTGCTAAAGGCCCACAGCTGGTAGTTCTGCTGTCTCAGCACCAAGAGAGCCTGCACAGTGCACCACCTGGAGGACACTGCGCTGCCCTGGCTGCATGGGTTGTTCATAGTAATCTGTACAGGGGGATTCCTGGGATCTCCTGCCTCCCCGCCAGCAGGCAGGCTTAGGGATGACCAGATAAGTCAGTGGACTAAAGTGCTTGCTTAGGCAGGCACAGAGACTGGAATTTGATCCCTAGTGTGCCAGAGCTGGCTTGTCCCTAGGGTGCACTGAGACGGCTGATTGAGACTGGGCATGGTGGCACATGCCTGTAATGCCAGTGCTTGGGAGGCTGAAAGCAGGATCACCATGAGTCCAGGCTACATGGTGAGACCCTGCAGCAACTAAAGTACATTTTAAAAAATCAAAAAAGGGCCAGCAGTATAGCTCAGCGGACTAAGCGCTTGCTTAAGGAAGCGTAGGGACCAGAGTTTGATTCCAATGGAGTCTGGGCGTGGTGGCACATACCTGTAATCCCAGCACTTGGGAGGCAGGAAACAGGAGGATCACTATGAGTCTGAGCTGAGTACAAAAATAAATAAATAAAAGACAAAAATATATTTTAAAATAATAAAAAAAATAAAAAAGAGGGCTGGGGCTATGGCTCAGTGCCATAAGCTTGCCTGGCAAGCACAAGGTCCTGAGTTCCATCCCCAGTACAAATAAAGTATCAGGGTAAGGGAGTATAGCACAGTGTGAAGACCCTGGGTTTCATCTAGTATCAGTTTTCTTTAAAAAAAAAAAAAAGTATTGATACAGGTTAAAGAAAACCGCATACCACAAAAATGGTATATGAAATGATTGTTGAAAAAAATGCATTAATTCTACATCCTCAGCCCTTTTTATTTTTTATTTCAAGGTGGTGTCTATATCACTAAGTCACTGAGGCTTGACTCCAAATTGGCAATCCTGCCTCAGCCTCAAAAAACACTGAGATTACAGGTTTATGCCACCACACCTACTAAAAGCTTAAATTTCTTTTCTTTCTTATTTTTTTCATTTTGTTTCTTGAGATAGTCTCACTATGTAGTTCAGGCTGGCTTTGAAGTCACAGTAATCTCCTGCCTCAGCTTCCTGAGTGCTGGAATTACAGGCAGGCACCACCTTGCCCAGCTAAATTGGGAAACACGTCTTATTTGTGCTTTCTGTGTAAAGCAACCATTAGACACATGCTAGGCACTCACCATCAGGCAGTGAGGTGCCGCAGGGGATGCAGGCATAACTCAGGTGGACCCTGTCTCTAGCCACGTCAGCCCAGGAAACATAGGTCACTCATGGGTGATGGGGCAAAGCTGTGTAATGTGGGTGGCTATGGAAGGCACAAGTAAATTGGGAGATGAGGTGAGAGGGAAAGTCATCCTGTGTAGACGTGGACAATAGAAACATACCTGTGCTTTGTGTTACCTAGGGTTATCTCACAGATACGGAGTTTATTCATAACATTGCTTTGCAAGGGAAAGATAATTTAGTTATTAGAGAATTAGTTTGGAAGTGCCCATTAATACAGAAGATTTGTTTAAAAGGAAAAGAAACTGATGGTTTCCATGAATGAGTAACTGGCCTGTCTGGGGAGGACAGTGAGTGAACACTGAGATGGTGCTGTGGGGGACTGGGCCAGCTGCAGGTTGTGGGCACCTTGACCAGGTCACGTTTGCCAGAACATTCCCCGGCAAGTCTTGGAAGCCACCTATGGCATTAGCATCCCAAAGCCGAGGGAAGATGAGCCTCACCGGCCTCCAACCTCAGAAGAATTGTTGACAGCATATGGATGTGAGTATTGTAAAACACAAACAAAAAAACTATATATGGTTATTTAATACAAATAATTGAATTCTGGAAGGTGGATTCTAAGAATTAATCCAGGGTATGTGCTTTAACCCTGAACCACCACCTCAGCTCCATGGTTTTTTTTTGTTGTTGTTTTTTTTTTTTTTTTAATCTTTATTTGGTACAGGGTCACACTATGAAGCTCAGACTCAGTAATCCTCCTGTCTCAGCCTCCCCAGCACTGGGATTATGGGCATGTATTACCATGCCCAGTATCAGGAGCTGGCATGGCATGCTGTACCAGGGATCAAACCTGGGTCCTTGTACTTACCAGGGAGGCACTTAGACCACTGAGCTATCTCCCAACCACCATTTTTTTTTTAATTAGGTTTTATTGGTACACTTTAAGTATGTGTAGCAATCACTTTCATTATAATTTGTACCCATACGTGATATTAACTTGTTTTTTTTTTT
>PVKN010016705.1:0-17720 GCA_004027915.1 Capromys pilorides | reverse complement strand
ATATATATATATATATATATATATATATATATATGCTAATGTGTGGATCTACAGAATGATTTAGGGTAAAAAAAGTTTAGAAGTTTCACTTGAAAATTGTTATTATAAAAATATTCTTAATATTTTATCTTACTAATTTAGGAGGAAAGATTTGTAATTTGTTGCTTAAACTAGAAATATAATACTAGAAGGGCTGGCCAAATAGCTCAAAGGATTAAAGTGCCTGCAAGTAGGCACAGGGGCCAGGGGCTCAATCCCTGGGCCTGCTGTGCTGGTCCTGCCCCCAGGATGCACTGAGATAGCCACTGAGACTGGGCATATTGGTGTGTGCCTGTAATCCCAGATCTTAAGAGGCT
The DNA here is from genome assembly GCA_004027915.1 of Capromys pilorides. Classification (NCBI taxonomy): domain Eukaryota; kingdom Metazoa; phylum Chordata; class Mammalia; order Rodentia; family Capromyidae; genus Capromys; species Capromys pilorides. The sequence goes on along the minus strand of PVKN010016705.1, from coordinate 17,364 downwards.
GTAAACAGGCAGACCACTACAAATGTGATCTAGTAGTGAGACCCTGAACACCCTATAGACCCTCTCCTAAAAATATAAAAAAAAGAGAAAAAAAAAGAAATATAATACTAGAACTATACTGCTCAGAAATAACACAAAACAAAAACATAAAACAAATTCGAGTTCTTACCTTCTCACACATAGATTCCAATATAAACAATGAAAGGACCTGCAATATGATTGGACATTTTTTTCTCTTTAAAGTACACAGATTGATTGATTCATATAAGATGCTTTGTGATTTCTTTAGCACTTAGCACAGGAGCCAGAACTTATTTTTGTGATTAGGTTAATAAGGGTATTTGGACATTCAAATATTTATTATCTGTCATCATCCTCTCTTGTCCTATTCTTAATGTTTTGGCTATTTTTGTTATAATGATTTCCATTATGGTTTTCATTAGGATCAGTCATTAGTCTCAGGGAAACAAAATTAAGAAGGATCTATGTGTCTATTTTTGCAGTAGTCTTCTAGAACAATTGCATTTCTCATTGCTATTTGATGGGTCACTTCCTGTTCCTTAAAAGATGTTCACTTTCCTGTCTTTATTCCAATTGAGATCCACTAAGGCAAAAGTTATATCAGGAGTCTTGATGCTGAAAAGGATAGTGTATCATTGTACAGTGACTTTTTTTTTTAATGGCCAGCTCAGCCTTCCTTGGGGGTGGGGCTGGCGCAGCACGTGGTGCCACGGATCAAACCTTGGTCCCTGCAGTTGCCTAAGCTTTCCTAAGAGGGCACTTTAGACTGCTGAGCCATCTCGCTGACCCCATACAGTGAGTTCTGACAACTTAGGGAAGAATGATCTAACAAAAAGTATGAATTAATTTTCTGAGATGCATGAGAACATTCATCTAGGATTTAAATGAAATGTAAGGCACAATAAAAATACTTTATGTTTAGAGAATGTGGTTACTTATGGATGTGGTTCCATTTAGAAAATGGATGGCCACTTATCTCAAGATAATTGTTGAGCATTGTAAAAAAAAACAAAACAAAACTCAATGGAAACAAGAAGGAGCTGGTGGTGTGGCTCAGTGTTAGAATGCTTATCTGGCCAGGCATGGTGGTGCACCTCTGTAATCCCAGCACTTGGCAGGCTGAGGCAGGAGGATCAATGTGAGTTTGAGACCAGCCTGGGCTACAAAAGTGAGCTCAAGGTTAGCCTGAACTCCATAGTAAGTCCCTGTCTCAAAAAGATTAAAAAACAAAACAAAACAGAAACAAAAACAAAAAAAGAAGAAAGAAAAAGAATGCTTGTCCACCTTGCACAAGGCTTTGGTCCAGTGCCCATACAGCACATGTGTGTATGTGCACGCACACACACACACACATACACACCCCAAAATAAACAAGGAAAAATGCCTTTCTCTAAACCTAAATGCTTTATTCTAATTTGAGATATAAAATGAAATGAATCTCAGGTTCTTAACTGGAAACTTTTGGGCTGAGAATAGTTGTAAAATAATGCCGTTAATATCTGTAAGCCTTTTCTCCTCATTTTTTTCATTTTATGTATTTGGTACAGGGTCTCGGACTCATAGCAATCCTCTTGTTCTCATCTGGTGAGATGCTGGAATTATAGGTGTGTGCCACTACAACCAGACTCGTTGGCTGGCTCAGCGTGCCCCACATGCAGGGCCAGAGTGGAAAGCGGGACCAGCGATCAAACCCCTGGTCCCTGTACTTGCTGAAGCAAGTGCTTAGTCTGCTGAGCTATCTCGCTGGCCCTTTTCTGTGGGCTTTTTTTTTTTTGGTAGTACCAGGGACTGAACTCAGGACCTTGTGTTTTCCAGGCAAGCACTTATTCCACTGAGCTATGTCCCCAACCCCTGTGGGCTTTATAGTCTTATTTTTTACACAGAGCAGAGGAAATCAAGTATGTGAATGTGCAAGTTAGAGGAGTCAGACTTACTGATAACAAAAAGTTACAGTAGTGACAGTGACAGTAGCTGGATAAAGCCATGAAGAAAAGAGACCCAAATGACCCAAAAAACAATGACACTTACTAAAGCCATTGCATGTATCAGGGTATCACTTTTTTTTTTTTCTGTATTTAGGACAGGGTCTACAGGGTCTCACTACGAAGATCGGACTGCAATGATTCTCCTGTTTTCAGCCTCCCAAACACTGGGATTATGGCTTGCACTGCCATGCCCAGTCTCAGTTTGCCCTAGAGGCCAGGTTAGCATGCACATCAAGGATCTAACCCTGGCCCCTGTGATGTGACTAAGCAGAAGCTTTAGTCCGCTGAACTATCTGGCCAGCCCAAGTGATCATTGTTTATGAATATTCCAACATAAATAAAGACCTTTATGCCTTAGTCAATATATTTTTTTCTTTTTATCATAAAAATCCCGTACTTCTTCCTCTCAGGAGAAAATGACATGAACAAACTATAACAATGAAGCAAGTGTCCCTGATTGTACAATATGAACATGGAATGCGGGAAGGGACATTGGAGAACTCTGTCCACATTTGTACCAGGTGCTGGCTGTTCATGCTTGCTGCCCCAAGTAACAAGGAGTGATCCTTCCACCCCCAGAATCAGACTTGGGCCAAAGAGCAATGTTTCCGGGGCCAGCCTGCTACCAGGCACTTCCACCCCCAAGGGCCAGCAGGACGGCTGCTCTGATCACCTCTTATCTTTCCAGATCCTCAATGAGGCTTAGAAAAAAGAAAATAGCACTGCTGTGAGGAAGGTTCTAGAACACCAACTCTCAGCTCCTCAGAGAGGCTTCTGCTGACCCTGTGGAGAGAGAAGCTTCCCAGGCCTTGCTGTCCCTCCTGAAGTGCCATGGGTCCTGGATCTCAGCATTTGCTGGACGCACATCAGAGGCTGCTGAGTGGGAAGCTGCAGCTCCGTCTCCTGGGACAGTCAGCTGTCAGGGACACAGGTGACCAAGGAGGAGGTGCATCTGAGCAGAGCATTGTCTCAGCCTATTTCCTTGTCTGTCCCTGTGAGCCACCCCCCAGCTGTCCCCAAGTAAGGGGGACTTGCAGATACAGTCCCAGAGAGGGACTTTCATCTAATGTCACATGCAGTACACTGTGAGCAGAACCAGAAAAGGCCCAGAGCTGCAGGCTCTTCATTCTTTTTTTTTTTTTGTGGAGGTGTACTAGTGATCCAACTCAGGACTTTTCTCTTGTCAGGCAGGTGCTTATGCCACTGAGCTATCTCCCCAGCTTGCTCTTCACTTGTTCAGCCACTGTCCATGTGGTGACAGGTGCAGGACACAGTAGGGTGATAAAGGCTCTGTGCTCAAGAGGCAGAGCACACAGTGAGAAAATATGCCGAGTACCAGGAATGCACTGGTGGTGGATGATAAATAAGGGTGACAGGGACAGGAGGCAGAGGGGCCAAGTGTGTGTACTGGGTTACAGCTTGTCCAGCTTCTGATTGGCCCTCAAGATGGGACCCTTGCAGACTGGGAGGAGGGCAGGGGCAGCCTGAGCTTCAAGGGAGGCGGAGGCAGGGGTGTGACGCTGGCAGGAGTGGGGAAGGGAGCTGAAAGGACAGAAGACCGGAAACAGGGGCAGCCTGGAACTGCTCAAGCATGACAGTGTCCATGACAGTGCTGCTCCTCATGTGCTTTTTGAGAGACTCGCTATGTGCCTTAAGCAATATTTAAACATGTAAAATACATTTATATTCTACCAAAATGATTCAAGCTTTTAAGACATTTTTTGGTTTGTGCCTAAGTGAACACTGCTTGCCTGAAAAATTCACGTATATAGATGTATGGATAATATATATGAATAACATGCTACCATATTTAACATTGATGGGTGACCAATAACACAGTTAACATCTAAAGCAATATTGTGACAACTTGTATGCAAAATTCTAATGCTTCATCCTATCCTGTGAAATACACCTGGGGCTGTTAACTTACTCCCAGGAAAAAGCTAGATGGTCCAGCTCCTTGCAGTTGTGAAAGTCGTATGGAATGTACCTACCCTTTCCTATACAATGGACAACTGTAATTCTGCTTTCAGTGAAAGCAGGATAGGAAATATGTAGAAAAGCAGCAGGAAGAAATGAGCCTTAGAAGTTTTTTTAGCTAACTATTGTTGTTGGCAATCTCTGGACAATCATGGGAGGTCATAGCCTATTTGCTAAGGTGCTGATTGAAACCCTGGGACACCGGTTCTTTCCCTTAATACAAAACCAATTTTGAGCCAAGCCATTTAAGACCTTTTGAAAACTGACCTTAAAATAGCATGTGATATCCTGAGGAAAAAATAAACCATGATTTAGTAAACTAAAGGATCCGTGGAGTAGGGACAGCTTTATATGGTGTTCTTACAGAAAAGGAAGGCACAGATGATGAAGCAGGGCCAGGAAAAGTTCTTGGCACAACCATGTGAGTGCCTGCTTGAAATGGACCTCTCCACGTTCACACTCCAGTGTTTACTGCACACCGGCTCTAGGTCATGGCCGGAAGGATCCTCACCGAGCTTGTAAAGTAGGAAGGTCAGCTAACCAGGGATGCTCTAAGGATTGTTTGCATCCTTTCTTGGCAACCACACTAGTAAGGGTTGCTCCTTCAGGGTCATTTTATTCTGGGCAGCTCACCATTTCACTTCAATGATGAACAATCCTAGTCTACAGTTTGACTTCCATTTCATTGATGATCATGTTGGTGGTAAAAATGACAAAGATGATAAGAAATGTAATAAATGGGCTGAGGACATAGCTTGGCAGTCTAAGCATTTGCCTGATAAGTGCAAGAACCTGGGTTCAATCCCCAGTGCTGCTTGCCATGCCAGTCCCGTGCACCAAGCTGGCCATAGAAACTGGATATGGTGGTGCATGCGCATAATCCCAGCATTAGGGAGGCTGAGACAGAAGGATCACTACAGTCTGAGTTGTGTAGCAAGACCCTGTACCAAATAAAAGATTTTTAAAAAGGGAAGATAGGTTTATTTTTTTAAAAAAGAAACATAATAAAGCCTACCCCACAGTAAGGAGTAGTTGGCCGTATTGTGGTTGGCAGTTGACTCCTATCTTTTGTTCAGTCTCTGTTGTCACTTCATTTTTGTTGCAATCACTTGACCCACAATTTTGTAAAAATAATTTTTGACTTCACAGTGTTACATGTCAGGGTTTTGTCATATAACGATGATGATGAAGACAGCCTGCCCTTGTGAGCACTCACTGTGCATGTTCTGCTGCGGGTGTGCTGCGTGTTATTTCATTTGGTCTTCAGAGCTATGTGGGCACAAGGCCTCTTGTGCCTTCCGTTGTACTTCAGTGCCTGCTTAAGTATGGCCTAACCTTCTTCCTGTCTCGAACCTTTGCTGCTCACTCTGCCACTGCTGCTGCACCGCCTTAATTCTGGAAGCACACCAAATTCATTTGCTACACTGGGGTTTCACTAACTGATCCTTCTGTCTGGACTAACCTTTCTCCTGCCCTTGTCATACTGATTCTTTCTTGTCATTCTGGTCCCAGATAAGATCACATTGTTTCACAGAGTTTCATTAAACTTTGAAGAATCTCTCTCTCTTTTTTTTTTTAAAGTTTATTTTCTTCAACCACATTACATAATTGTTTGTGTTATGGCTGGCTCAGCCTTCCCTGGGGGGTGGGGGGCGGCATAGCACGTGGGGCCTGAGATCGAGCCGCGGTCCCTGCGCTTTGGCCTAAACTTCCTGATGCACGCGCTTTAGACCGCTAAGCCGTCTCACCAGCCCAAGAATCTCTTGTATATAACTTCCTTTTACATTCTAAAACCTGATACAGTCATCCCTGAGCACTTGTAGGGGATTGGTTCAACACATCCACAAATACTCAAATCTGAGGATGCTCACATACCAGTATAAAATGTAATATTTGCATAAAACCTAAGCACATCCTCTCATTTACATTATCTCTAGACTACCATGACAATACTACTCAGCACAATGTAAATCCTATGTAAATAGTTATTACACTGTATTGTTTAAGGAATAATAAGAAAAAAGTCTGTACAGGTTTGGTACAAATGAAAATGTAAAAATTATCTTGACCTGTGCTTGGTTGAATCCAAGCATGAGAAGTGGTAGATGTGGAGGGTCTTCTGTTATGTTCATAAACTTTCATGTGTTAATTAATATAAAGATGCCATATCTTTACCAACTGGAATGTAATCTTACTAACAGTCTGGACCAAATCTGCCATTTGTTATTATGTTCTCACCTCTTAGAACATGGTTGTAATTCAGTAAATAATCGAATCCTAAGTTTTAAGTATCTGCTGATTTGTTATCCATGGGGTTCCTGGGATTAAGTTTTATACGAAGAAGCTAAAGCACAGAGAGGGGACAATACCTGTTCTAATACACCTTTCTTCTATGCTGGATATACTCAGGCATAACCGCCCAGTTTGTGTTTTTAGCTACAATGCTATAGAACAGTGATTAAAGAAGATTTATACATCGTATCTGAGTCATGGAAAATTTATAGCTGAAAGTTGAATTTAGATGCCCAACAGAGGAATTATGACTGTGTCTAATCTACTGCTAAGTGCACAAAGGCTCCTTTGTTGCAGCAGTGTGTGCACGTAGTGGCCACCTTTCTCACAAGTGCTGACTCACACCTATTCAGTCAGGAGAGAGCACTGCAAAAACATTTTGCTAATGTTCTAATAACTCACATTAGGGTAGACACTTTTATTTTCCCCTAGCATTTTTATCATGGAAAGTGATGCTTACATAGATCCACAACTTGGACTGTTTTAAATTTCTTGATCAAAAAGTTTAAATATAAGCATATGAAAAATAGGGGGACAACTCACTCAGGCCCCTCTCTTGTCCCTCTCTTGGACAGGGGTTTTCTTTCCCTCAATAAATATATTATGCTCATAACCTCCGTTTGTTCCTAAAATTAAAAAAATAGAAAATAAATGCTATTTGTTCTTGAAATGTTTTCCCGTTAGAGTTTGGTGTGTGAATAGTTTTTGATATTCATATATAGGCTGGCATTATGTTTTCACCATATTTTGAGTTATATGTAAGGAATAAATATAATTCCCAGGTTCTTCCAAAGTCAGTCTCATAGGTTCTTTTTGAATCATTTTACACACTACAAAGTTTAATTTAACCATGCTAGCTTTATTTAATAGGCTAAAATTGATTTTAAAATGAATTATCTGCAAATAATAAAAATGCTAATAGAACATAGTATAATAGCTGTACTTTATTTTGGAGGGCTACTGAAGCCATTATTACTATCATTACAATAGTTTTAGCCTACAACTAACCAATTTATGAAATGAATTTTAGTGGCACAAGGAAAAGTGTGTGTATAAGGCAGGGGGAATCTACCTTTTGTGGACTTGCTTTCTTTGATCTCATGATAATGTTAACTTTTCAGGTTAAGCGTGGTGGTGCATGCCTAGAATCCCAGCATTCTAGGAGCTGAGGTAGAGCTGGGGAGAGCTCAGGGGTACAGTGCCTGCCTGGCAAGTGCAAGGTCCTGATTCTGATTCCCTGGGGATGGGGTGGAGGGTTGAGGAGTTGAGATAAGAGGCTCACAAATTGAAATGCAGCCTGAGCAACTTAGTGACTTAGATCCTATCTCAAAATATAAAAATAAAAAATTTATGCTGAAGTAGCTTAGTGCAAAGGGCCCAAATTCAATCTCTAGAACACTCCACCACCCCCTGCCAACACCCAGAAAGTAGTAGGGGGTTGGGAAGGAGGCTGTTCTTACTACTTGAAGAAATAAAGATGGGCTCCTGAGAGCCAAGGTAGGTCTTACATTTGTCTTGTACCACAAAATATTATCATTTATTACATTCAAAATAATGGCATTATTAGTGGTCTAGCTTAGATATTTTATATAATAACATGTACCTGTATACTTGAATCTACCCCAGAAGAAAAAATGGGAAAAAAGTTTCCAATTCTAAATAGTCAACAGATCAACTGTTTTGGGGAAGATAAGCCTTTTGTAAGTTGGGGACATTTATAATCACACAATTAAATCCATGAGATTTGATTTTTTTTTTTTTTGTCTTTTTGAGACAGGGTCTTGCAATGCAGTTCAGGCTGGCCTTAAGCTCACTGTTGTAGCCCAGGCTGGTCTCAAACTCACACTGATCCTCCTGCCTCAGCCTCCCAAGTGCTGGGATTACAGGCATGTGCCACCATGCCTGGCTTGAGATTTGATGTTGATAAATATTTGTGGTCATATTTCTTTATCTTCTCTGCCAGATTGGGCTCAAGAACACAAATGAAGTATTAGCTGCATAAATAAACGGTGTATGAATATGTAACATGGAACATATTTGACTTTGAACCTTCTGTCTCTACATACAATTTAAAAAAGAAAAGTGTCTGAGCCATTCAAAAAGTGAAAGAAATGAAAAGATGGAAGAAAGGAAGCAAAGGAGAAAGAGTCAACAAGACCAAAACTTTCCAGCATGAGCCCAAAGGCTGCTGGCAAATGGCCTCTACTTTCCCAGCCTTCCAGTTTCCCAGCATGCCTCTAGCTGCCAAATGGAAATGGGAGACAAAAGACGATAGCTTCTGCCAACTTCAGGTCTAGTGTTTCATTTTCAGCTGTCTGACCTAGGCAGGTAAGCCACCACCTGGTTTATATCTGGACATATTCAAAGGAAACAAATGAATTCGGAAACTCATTGTGGATGAGAAGAATTTCTTACTTGAGAGAAATTTTGTTTGTGTGTCTTTACCACTGATCACCAGTCTTGCTCTTGGGTCCATGCTGCGCTGGTTTACCACAAGCATCTGAAGAGAGTTTTCCTGATAGGTCTGTACAATACATACTGCATTTTCTTGGGTCTCATTTGTTTGTACCTCACAATCCTGAGTAAATTCCTGTTGACTCTGTGGTCTTATTTGATGCATCCTCAAGGGCACACACTGTGCATGGGTAGGCTCAGACACAGTCATTGGCTGTGACAGGAGATGAGAAGATGGGTGGAGAAGATGGTGAACTCAAGGTCTTATGGGACTTCTGGAAGTGGAAACTGGGTTTGATGAACACTGCCCATTACAAGCAGATTTCTACCTTCCCCATGGAGAAGGGAAATCTGGATACTCAGAGACCAAAAAGGAAGCGGAACTCATGAGTGACTTTCAGTGGCAGTGATGAGGTCACCAACCCAGAGGACTTGGCTCCCCCAGTCGATTGCTTCTGGAAGATGGTGCAAACTGCAGCGGCCCCAGTCAAGAGGAAGTGGGTTGTAGGAACAGATAAGAGGAACGTAAACAAAAGAGCAGGGAAAAGCCCAATGACTAACACTGTAAAATCATCACATGTTTATCTGTGTACCGTGTACTTGAGAAAATGTACTCTACTGCACCCCTATAAAAGTGTTACATTACCATGTGCTGATCTTGTCCCCTTTTTGGAAACAAAGGCTAATACGCTGATTGACCTATACCACACCAGTCGGTGAAACAGTTCATTTTAGGGACCAGCTCACTTCTATCAGTATAGAGCACATCTCAAGCTCACAGGGCTTCTGGAGCAGGGGGCCCCCGATACTGCAGCACCACTCTGCTGTAAGATAGCCTTCTGCTTTTGCTGCATTTGCCAACACTTTAAGTAAACTTTTGCTTGACACTATATTAATCTTGGCTCCTCCATTTCCCCACTAACAGGCTCACTTCTTTATTCTTTGCCACAGTGAGGGCAAGGACCCAAAGAAAAGAGGGCCATTACAGGGGACCCCCAAACTGTCCCACCTTTGGTTGCAGCAGGGTGGAAGGGCCTGGCTCACTGGGTCTGGAGGAATCAGGGAACAGGTGTGTGCTGAACTCCACCTTCATGAAGGACTCTACAGGCCCTGTGCCCCCACAGCGAAACAGGCTCCCAGCCCCTGGCCTCCACAGGGCATCATTCATCCTTGTCTTGCCAATGCCATGCCCAAACCTTAGCCCTGATGTGGACCTGACTCCTGCTATGCCATCATTGTGTATGCTAACCCCACACCAAACCCTGTGATCTATAACCCAAGAGAAGAAATATGTGAAAGAGGCTTGGTGGGGGCAAAAGCCCATGCCTTCTCTACTGATTTGATGGTTGTGGTCATGAAGAAAGGCGGGATTGGGTGGAGTGAAAAGTGGAGTGAAAGGTGCTGGGAGAACTAATGTACTAGGGAAAAAATCTTTCCATGTGTGCAGTATTGTTTTTCACCATGCCTTCCAAGGTCCTGTCCCTGTAATATCAAGAGTGGGATGCGCTGGAATAGCCCATGGCGCTGGTTCACAACACTGCTGGTGTAGAGAAAGGTTTGGTAGGCTGGTTTAAGTAGACCACTTTGGCTCTGTCTCAGGCTTTCTACTGCCTCTGCTGCCTTCTCCCCTCTCTCCAGTGTCATTTTCATGTGCAGTTGCATAGCCGTGGTGGAATCCAGGGCTGTGGGGGTGGCAGGAATCCCAGCAGTCATGGGGTCCAGCAGCCTCAGGTACATTTACTCTCCTTGCAAATGCCAGGATCCCAGGAAACCAGGGATCCATGATTGATTGAAAAGGTTTAGCACTCTAAACAAAGGTTTAAACTAAAATGTTTTAGGCCAGTGATTTTGAGACCCAATAGTTATATTTTTCCTCTTTCGTCCTTTCTTTTGGAATGAGAATATTTTGGTTTCTCTGTCTGTGACCAGGGTGGATTAATAGTTTTTAACTCACAGAGTTGTTTGAACTTCACTTGTTTTCTTGTCAAACCTGAGTCATCCCCTTGCCTAGGTGTCTCATCTAGGTCTAGGGTAATATCCTGTACTCTGTAAGACATTACTTTCCTTTTTCAGTGAGTTGTGATAGCAATTTTGTGCAAGATAAGACCAATTAGAGCAACTCAAGTTAAAAAGAAAGATTTTACTTTGCAAATAATTGATTTGTTCCTGTTGTTTTGAACATTCTTCTCCCCTAGTTGACAGCTCTGTTCTCTAGAGCTCAAAGACTAGACCTGGTTAACAAACCAGAGACAGAAGTAGGAAACACTGATAGGAGCTTTGTACAGAGATTTGTATTTGTGTAATAGGGCATTTCACTTTTATATGTAGCTCTCTCTCTCTCTCTCTCTCTCTCTCTCTCTGGTGGTTGGCTCAGCCCTCCCCGAGGAGAGACTGGCATGGTATGTGGTGCTGGGGATGGAACTGCAGTCCCTTTGTTTGCCTAAGCTTGCTTATCTCAGCTTGCTGCTGAGCTATCTCGCTGAGCCTATATGTAGCCTTTTACCTGTAACATTTATTACATTGTAAATTAAATGTAACATTTTTGAAAAATAATTTTCACACCATCAAACTTACTTCCTGGCCTTTATTTGAATCACTACAGAGTCAATGGTTTTCTTTCTTTTTTTTTTTTTTCTTTTTTGGTTCCAAGGATTGAACTTGGGACCTTTCACTGGCCAGGCAGGCAGTTATGTCTGCTGAGTTATCTCCCCAGCCCAGCTGAGTCAATGGTAAAAGCAATAAATGTGAATTTATTCTACCTTATTTTTACAGAACTGTTTTTCATTGAAATGTCACAAAATATCCTGCAGGGGGAGCACTTTCCTTATTTTTACATTGCCTTCGCACTGATGGGCCGATAGATGTTTCAAAGGATTGAACAACATTTCACAATGAAAAGGTGTAGAATGCTCAACGTCTCATTTTTATTTTCCTTTGATAAATGTTAAAAAAATATAAAAAAGGGTTAGTGAGTGCAGTCTTTTTCAGCTCTTTTTACAAATAAATTGTCTTCGATGATTTTCTCTCCTTGGAGCTTTGATCAAAATTATGACCTCTCTCACTAACTGACATTTTCTCAACTTGCTATATCCCTGGTCTTTGCGTGCGTGTGTGCGTATGTGCGTGTGTGTGTGTGTGTGACTGTGTGTGTACACGGGGGTATCTGTGCACATTAGTTGTATTTTCCCACATTCTGCATTATCTAATAGAAATATGATGTGGACTACATATATAATTAAAGCTCTTTAGTAGTCACATTGACAAAAGAGAAACAAGTGAGATCAATAGAGAATTTTTATTCTAATCTATTTAATTTATATCATGTTGACATATAATCAATAGAAGCTATAAAGTAATATTTTACAATATTTTTTGGTACTAAGCTTTTTCAAATCTGGTGCATATTTTACGTTAATAACAAATGTTAACTTGGACTGGCCATATCCAAGTCAATAAAACATTAGTTTATTTTTTTATGTTCTTGTTTTCTGGTACTAAGTTTTTGAAATCTGATATAAATTTCACACTTATGGCACAGCCCCTCGACCTGGTCTGGCCATATGCCATTGGCTCTGGGGCCAGTGGCTAGCACACTAGATAGCACATCTTTGTGTCTTTCTTGCTCCACTCAGTTTTCCCATCACTGAGCAAGCAGGCAGAACACCATGCTCCGTAGGCACCGACTCTTTGAGTGCTACTCACTAATTCAGAGTATGCAAGAAACACGAGGAATGCCTGGCTTTCCTTCTAAGAGAGAACATCATCTACCAGCTCTAAGATCTTTTTTATAGAATGGGAACCATATTTCTTAGGCAGCCAATTTTTGAGGGACTCTAATTCCCTCTATGACAATATGAGGTATCAATTTTAGTAAACATTCTTTTCTTTTCTTCTCTTGACTTCTCATTTTCAAATGCATAACAACTACCATCTGGGAAGTATTTCCTGTGTGCTAGGGGCTGTATCTCCTTTATGCTTAATTTTTATCTCTCCTTTTCCTCTGTCTTCTCCTGTAAATCCTCTTCCCATCTCCACTGACTCTACCTCTCTCTTTCCTACCATTTTTATTTTATTTTTGTGTTCTTTGTCTAGTCAGAATAATTTTTGAGTTATTATTATGTCTACTTCATAGATGAGGAAACTGAGGAGTTAGAGAGATGTTGTCCACTGTGACACAGCTAGAATGCTGTAAACCTGAGATTTCAGGGTGGATCTCAATGACCTCAAATCCCCACTTCTATAAATTTTTTCATGGGGTATCCTAAGTAGCAGGTGTACTAACTGCAAGTTTAAGATGTTGATAGAATACTATTCTAGAAATATCAGAAATCCTAGAGGCCCTGTAGTTTGGTAATGAGATTGCTTTGTCTTATGGGAAAATCTAAAAACCAACCTGAGAGAGGCTGAGTGGTTTTTCCACTGAACATCTGAGACTCAGACTTGGGCTTCTGACTCCAAGTGCAGCGCTCTCTCCCTTGGTTAGAAATGTTTCCAGATTTAAACTTCAGCTTTTAGGGTTGTTAACAACTCTCACTAAAGAGGAGGCAAGAGGTTTCAAGTTCTTCTCAGGGCAAAAAAGAACTGACATCAAAAGGTTGGTGTGGGGTCATTTGTCTCATCATGACTTTGATTTGGCCTTGATCTTTATTTAGCCTTTCAGTTTTATGTTCTGCAACAAGTTTGGCCATGTTGGAGGACCATCCAAAGGTCAACCAGTTGGCTTCTAGTGATTGGGTGCTCATTCTGAAGCCAAAGTCTATTACTGTGTCTGTGGAAATCCCCAGCTCACCTCGGGATGAATGCTTCATCCACTTACTGAAAACCACGGACTTTGAAGAATTTCTTTACACATTGCTGTATGGGAGCTTCAGGGTAGTTGGGAAGCAGGGATCTTCCTGGGTCAGAGCACGACAGTGGTTTTGTGGAGTTCTGTGTATCCTCCTAGCCCATTGAGCTAATTCCCTACATTGGATTCTGATTTCATTTTCTCACAAGGGAGTGTGGCTTTAAGAGAAAGGCTATTCCTGAAGTGGCTTAATTGTGATTTTTTTTTTTTACTACTCTTGTTTGAGTACAGATTTGATAACTCTGATGAAAGGTCATGATGACTGTACAAGACTTTTGTCTCCAAATGTTAGCTCATATTATAATTCGTGCCAAACTTTATGGATAAGCTCCCCCAATCTTGGCAGCACAAGACATTTTTCTTTTCCTTTTCTTTTTTTTTTCTTTCTCTCTCTCTCTCCCTCTCTCTCCTTTCTTTCCTTCCTTCCTTCCTTCCTTCCTTCCTTCCTTCCTTCCTTCCTTTCTTCTTTCTCTCTGTACCAGCAGTCTAACTCAGGACTATAAGAAGGCACTGTGCTGCTGGGCCATATCCTCAGCTTGACATTTTTCATATTGAACAACCTATTTAAAAATGTTTACAGCTATGATTTCTCAGCTAATGCTGAAGTTGTTACAAAAACTATGCTATGTCTAAGGGCTAAAAATATCTCCTCCATTACTCATCTGATAGGATAATTGTCTTTTTATCTATGGAAAAGAAAGATATAGACAGTGGTGTCCGTCATATCAGGCAACTCGCATGGTTTTCAGTTTCCTTGCTGTTAACACTAGAATGATGATAGTTACCTTGCCTGTAGGATTACAAATGACCTCCATGTGCAAGTATTATGTGAGCTGAAAATTACTCAAATGTTATTTTATGTTCAGTTTGTATGTTTTGTATCTATCTATCTATCATCTATAATTAATTTTGAGTCACTCTAAACTAGTAATATACTAAGGTAGTTCTCAACTGGGAACACTTTTATTCCTCCCGGGGATATTTGGCAATGGCTGGAGGTATTTTGGGATGTAACAGCTAGGAGGCTAATACTCATATCTAGAAGGTACAGGCCAAGAACTTGTCTAAACTTTCTGCAACGCACAGAGAAAACCCCCACAACCAAGAATTACCCAGTACCAAATGTTCCTGGTGCTGATCTGAGGGATCCTGCTATGGCACAGTCAGCTCCCAGGTGTCAGAGTCCAGAGGGGGCTTTTCAACTCACAGGTTCATAGGCCTTATCCTCATGTTTTCTAACTTAGAAAGTCTAGGTTGTAATCTATGAATCTGAATTTTTAAGACTTTCCCAGGTGGTGCTGATCTTCCTGGTCTAGCAACCACAGTTTGAGAGTGGAGTCAAGAGGCAAATCCATCAATCTGTGTTGGTTTGATACATGGCTTTGTTTAACCAGTGGAGCATAGGGGTATCTTGTTAAGCAGTGCACAGTTTGTGTCAGCTACTCAAGGAGTCTGGCTGCATGACAAAAGCCTTTGTGTGCTGATAGGCAATAGCAAGCTTTGCAGTCCTTGGGGAAAGCTGCTCTCCCACACCAGACCTGGTGCAGTTGGTTCGTTGTTACAGCTTTGGGGAGAGAGATGCATTCAAGGAGTTGGGTCCTACTTTCTCCTATGCACATATATGTATCAATATTTCTGGACTGCTTGTCTCCATGGGAAAGCCCTTTAGCTGGGAACTTGGATGGGGCACTGTTTTTCCACTTTGAATCAGTACCTTTCTGCTCCTGGCCTTTCCTCCCATCCTTCCCCCCAGCCTATGGGTCTATAAAAAGGAAGAAGCCTATTTTCGGGGATGCTTTCTACTTGTGAGTCAATTCCCCTGTCTGTGCAGCATGTCATTTGATCCTTACGTTGTGCTGTTCAGGGGTCAAGTGAGGCATAAGGGAGTGGGAGCCCTTCTCTTTTGTCTCTTGCTGTCACTGATGAGTGAGTAATAATCTGATTGCTACTCTCAGTTTGTCTCCTTGTCCTAACTGGCCACCTTAACATCTGATTACTCAACAATTAGGACTCAATAGTTAGTACCTGATCTTTCTGTTACTTACAGACTGACCTCAACTGGTACCACCTGTGACATCTACTATGCCTGACTATTCTAGAGGAGTGATGAGGAACAGTACAATGGCTTTTTCTTCAGTTCTCATCAAAATTCAGTGTCTTGAGACTGGACAAGGTGGTGTTCGCCTGTAATCCCAGCTCTTGGGAGGCTGTAAGCAGGAGAATCACTATGAGTCCGATCTAGTAGTGAGACCCTGAGCAACCAGTAGACCCTTCCGTAAAATAAAAAAATGAAAAAAGAAAAAAGAAATTTAGTGTCCTGCTCTGTAAGTCTGAGGTGAAGTTTGAGATTCTGTCTTTCTGAAAAGCTCTGAGGTGATTCTCCTGGTCTAGAGTCCAGACCTTGACTAACAAAGCTAAAGTTTCACGAACTTTTGTGAAACAATTGGGCTGGTGAGATGGCTCAGCAGTCTAAAATGCCTGCATCAGAAAGTTTAGGCCACTGCAGCAACCTCAGCTTGATTCCAGGCACCACATACTGCGCCAGCCCCACACACAGGGCAGGCTGAGCCGGCCATAACACAAACAAATACATGATGTTTAAGAAAATAAAATAAATTAAAAAAAAAAAAAAGAACTTAACAATTTCATCAAGAGAGTGAAAACTAATACAAAGGGAGACATCCAAAGTGAGAGTGATGGTCCTTCTCTTGGAGCAGCTATTTTTCAGAGAAATAAAGGAGGAAATTTTAAGATAGTGTGGCTGAGCATGGAAAGTGAAGGGAACTTAGTTTCTTGGAAGTTTGGGAAGGGACCATGTTCAACAGGATACATTTGAGTATAACTGGCAGAGACCAGCCCATAGGAGCTTAGGGGCAACAGTTGGCTGACTGAACTGAGGAGTCTGTGGGTAGGACCGGCCTTAGGCACAGTGAAATGAAGTACTCAAGCCTGTCTCTCTGCTCTCTTCCTCTCCGCACCTTCTCTCGGTGTGCTGGTCTATTCCACCCCATCTTGGGAGTGCTACAGCCACATGGCAGTAAATGACAGGTTATGATCACAGATGGCTCGGGGTTTACAGCATCCATGTTTCATTACTGCACAAAAAGGGAGGTCTCCTTTCTTCCACATTCAGGAATTCAGATAACTCTGGATGAATCCCAGGAGCATCTGGAGAGAGATGGTTGTGGTTGGGAGATAGGATCAAGTAGGACTGGCTGTCCCACCAGTAGGGGTAAGAGACAGCACCTTAGGGAGAAAGGGAGTTGCAATTATCAGGAAAAAGGGGGCAAAGTGACACTGGGCAGACAGCAAAAAATTCATTCAAAATTCATTCAAGTGAGACTGTGAGGGCGTATTCATGCAGTAGGAAGACCTTGGCACAAAATTTCATAACTTTGTTTTAGACAAAAGTTTGGCTATGAGCACATCGATGAGGTGTTTAGGGACTTTGTATTTGGAGTTGTCTAAGGAAAATTGCAGCAGAAAGTAAGCAAAATAAACTTTGCAAATTGAAAACAGTATTACTCTCCACAAAATATAAGGAGATAGCTTAAAATTAAAATTTATGTTCAGTGTTACTATTGTCACTGTGATTGTTCTTGAAATACCTGATAAGCACACAAAATGTGATAAAAACTTAGCTCTTAGGCCAGTAGACAGATTTATTACATTGGTTTAGGTCATAGTGTTTGTCTAAGTTCTTTGGAAATTTATCACTTTTGGTATAAACACTATGGCCAAATAACATGGTAAATGATTACCATAGCAATCAATTTCCCATAAATC
>PVKN010016704.1:0-17737 GCA_004027915.1 Capromys pilorides | reverse complement strand
TCAGTTATGAACACACTGTTCTTATCGAAAAACACATTTAAGAACCAGGTGTGGTTGGGCACCCTTGTAATTCCAGCACCAGGGAGGCTGAAAACAGGAAGATCACTATGAGTCCAAACTGCATAGTGAGACCCTGTATCAATCAATCAATCAATCAACCAATCCATCCATCCATAAAATTATTTTTATAAAAACACATTTGAGATGACTGATATTTAAAATAAGCACAAAGAAATTATTAAACTTGGCTCAAAGCAACTGAATTAACTTTGGCCTAAAGACTTCTTCAAACGCAGTGAACTGCAACCTAACTTGTATAAACAAGCATAACCTATTTGAAAGAAGTAGGTGAATCTCAGCCAAGCACAAGCTGTGTACTGTTCAAACCATGTTTAAGAAAGACAGATGCAAGCTGTCCCAGTCAGAACTTCTCTGTACCTCACTTCCTTTTCCCTAAGTCACTCCCTTTTCTCTGGCTATAAATAAAATTGGCCCATGTTGTGAGGCAGGACATTCTAAACTATTTTTGGTCCAGTTTGTTCCTCAAATTGTTAATCCTAAATAAAATCCCCAAAATATACATAGTCTACTAGTTACTAAGTGCCATTAAATTCAGCTTTGCTTTTATTGTTTTCTGGAAATTTAACTCTGCAGAGACTAGATTCTGATACCTGCTTTCCAGTAGCTTTTATTAGTTCCACCAGCTGCTGCAGGTCGAGCTTTATATTTCACTGAGTGAAACCTTTGACTTTCACTCAGGCTCAAACAGCTGTTTTGCCTCAAGAACATCTTTTGAATTTTCAGAAAACAAAGATCGGCTATACCTCAGTGGTGGATCACTTGCCCAGCCTATGCAAGGCCTTTGATTCCCAGCACTGCAAAGGAAAATTCATTTGAAGAACACCAACCATTCTGTCTTTCAAATATCTTTTAGGCAAGTAAGTTTTGCTGGAATAAGTGACAGAAAAACGTTTTTTGTTTGTTTGTTTGTTTTTATTATGGCTGGCTCAGCCTGCCCTGGGGTTGAGGTTGGCACAGCATGTGGTGCTGGGGATTGAACCACGGTCCCTGCGGTTTCCTAAGCTTTCCTAAGCAGGCACTTTAGACCGCTGAACCATCTCACCAGCCCAGTGACAGAAAAAGTTTGCATTTCCAGAAAATGTCTGTTTCCATTTATGAGACAATAAGAACTAAATAATTTATTCTGAAATACTTTTTTTTGTCTAGACTGTTGGTGTTCAATTGCATTAAATTGTCACACAAATTCAATTCATTTGCATACTGAGATATTTCATAAATGTGAATAAAAAGGAAAGCAACTATAACAGAAATGGAAGCTTAAATTTCTAATTCAAGAAACAATTCAAAGAAAGTATATACAGATTCAGGGACAGGCAGACCATTCCCAAATTTCTCAGCTTAGAAACAAAGTAGCCAATCATGATGGCACATGCCTGTAATCCCAGACATGGGAGGCTGAGTCAGGAAGATCACTGTGAGTCTGAGACCAGTCTGGGCTGTCACATAGTAAGTTCAAGGCCAGCTTGAACTACAGAGGGAGACTGTGTCTCAAAAAGCAAGATGACACAAACAAGAAGAGGTAGATAATTCCACTAACCAATACAGAGAAATAGATTTGGAGGCTAGAGAAAAGATGAGTTTTGAATATGGTAACCTATAAAAAATATTTCCTCTCTTCCACTTATTTATAGTGGGAGTGGATTAGAATTAGAAGAAGGATACAGAAGAACAGAGATTAATGGTAAAAATAAAAGCTAAAATGTAAAGCAAATGGAAATGTACCCATCTGAGATCAAAGCAAAAGTGAGGGTTTCTAAGCCAGCAAAGAAATAAATGTGACCAGGTAAAGTCAACACACTTAGAAAATCATTTGATTATGCTGAAACCTGCTCTGGTCTCTTGTCCCTCTGTGGGTCAAGGCCCAGCAAATGAGACCTCTGGGAAAGGACTAGCATCTAAAGCCAAGAAGAAAAACTGCTCCTTGGTCATGTGACAGCTGAGGAGACCTGGGGAAAGCAGAGACAGCAGGAGCTCCCAGCATGATCTGAGGACTCAAAACAATTGTTTAATTCTGAGAAAAATCCAGAGATACATTATCCTTCTCCCCGGATTAGCTCTGGAAGGAAGGCCATGCTAAAGATCAAACCTAATCCTCATACATGCTAGACAAGCACTCTACCACTGAGGTACATCTTCAGATCCAATAGCTCTGCTGATATTATCAGATCAATAGCAAATAACTGATGTGTTCCTGTTGGAATTTATCTCAATCTGGAAATGTTCTTGCTTCTCTTACAATCTTTAGACACATCCCAGATGGAGGTGAGATATTTCTATTCCCATACCATTTCTATTCCCATTCCAGGACATCCCTTCCATCCTTTCCCAACTACTCAGATAACCTCAAATCTAGATGTCTGTAACCTGTTTATTTATTTATTTATTTATTTATTTATTTATTTGCAGGACCGGGGTTCAAACTCCTGACCTTGCACTTGCCAGGCAGGCACTTGTGCCACAGAGCCATCTCCCTGGCCCCTGCAACCTGTTTATTAATTACAAACTCTCCGACATTCTTAGCAGCTTCATGGAGCCTAACGTTAAACTAAATTTGGCCAAAGTTTTTTCTTATGCTGTGAGTCCCTAGATAAAGAATGTCAACCTAGCCTGGTATAATACAAACTGAAAGTGTAAGCAGTATTGTAATAAATAGCCAAATTTCATCAAGTTACATTAGCCAACTAATCACGCCATGCCCATCAAACAAATATATGGCTATAACCCCTCAAGCTGTTTCTGTATCTCCTATTTTCTACCTAGAAATACTGCCTCTAGCTGGTGTTCTCTGAATCTTTTCTGGTTCTAAGTGTTGCCCAATTCACAAATCTGGTTTTGGTTCTTATACTTCTGTTTGATTTTGTTTTGCTCAAATAAACTCTGTTTAATTAGCCGAACCCTTTTCTCTTAATACTGCTCTTACCTCCTGCCTAATCTTCTCCCCTTTCAGTAGTGTATACTCTAGATCTCTTGCACCTTGTTCCATGGGACCATCTTTGCTCAGTGCTGCTATAGACCAGTCCAGTTTAGCTTAGAGCTTACTGTCCACCCCAAGGCCCATGCATCTTTGATGATCACATCCATCACTAGAGCCATCCCATACTTTGACCTTTCAGAGCCTTGAACACTTATTCTCTGCTACTTTTCACCTTCACACCTCTGTAATGGCTCTCTAGACTTGGCTCCCACAGCAACTTTTCTATCATTTCAGTCTTTTAGCATGTTGTTCTAACATTTGCTCAAATACCCCAATACATTCATTCTTTTCTCGAAGTCAGGTTTATTGAGATATAAGATTTCAAACGCTAGTTTAATTGAGCAACAATAAACTGTATATATTTAAGGAGTTCAATTTGATGAGTTTCTAACATATGTGTATATGCATGAAGCCATCACCACAACAGAAAGAACATTTGTTTTCTCTAAAACTTTGCTCATGCCCCTATGTAATGTCTCCCTCTCTCCTCCCAAAGGCAAATGCTGATAGATTTCTGTCACTATAGATTTATTTATGTTTTCTAAAATTTTTGTTTGTTTGTTTTGGTATTGGGATTGAACATATGGCCTCAAGCATGTTAACACTCAGCACAGGTTCTACCATAGAGCTGAACTACACTTCCAGCCTACATTTATTATTTTTTTAATTAATTATTTATTTATTCATTCATTCACTCATTCATATTATGGCTGACTCAGCCTACCCTAGGGGTGGGGCTGCTGCAGCATGTGGTGCCGGGGATCGAACCGCGGTCCCTGCAGTTGCTTAAGCTTTCCTAAGCAGGCATCTCACCAGCCCCTCCAGCCTACAGTTAAAAAATTATCTCTTGCTTTTGGAAACAGGGTCTTGAACTCGTTGTGTAGCCCACGCTGTGCTTGAGCTCGTAATCCTCCTGTCTCAGCCTACTCAGTGTTGGTATTGCAGACACTCACCACCATGCTCAGCTTCAAAGTTTTAATAAACGGAATATTTAATATTTTCTTCTTTTCCTCTTCATTTTCCTCTTTCTTCTTTTCTTTTTTTTTTTTTTTTCTTTCTTTCAAGACAGGGTCTCACTATGAAGTTCAAGCTGGCCTCAAACTCATGATGATTCTCCTGCCTCAGTCTCCAAAAGCTGGGATTACAGACAGTACCACCACACCCAGCTCCATTTCATTTTTATATAAGCTCTAATTATGTTCCCCAGACTGAACTTCTGAGCTCCAACTGGCCTCCTATCTCAGCCTCTTGCATAGCTTGTACTATAGGTACATACCATACTCAGCTCTTTTTCTTCAACTTTGAGGTGTTATCCACATTGTAGCATGCATCAATAATGTATTTTTCATTACTAAATAGTATGTTATTGTATGCATATACCACTATTGTTTATCCACTGTCTAGTTCCTAGATATTAGTGATAGTTTCATGTTGTTTGTTTGTTTTCCCAGTCCTAGGGATGGAGCCTTGAACTTTTCACATGCTAAGTGTCTCAGTTACTCTTCTCCCATTGCTGGGACAAATATCCAACACTCAAAATGAAGTAAGGAAAAGGTTTATTTGGCTCACAGCTACTGGTGGTTTCAGTCCATACTTGGCTGGCTCCAAGGCAGAGCGGCACATGGCAGAGAGCAGCCTTTCACAATGATGGCAGCAAAGAGTAAGAGCGAATGGAATGGCAGCAGTTTATCCAGTCAGCTAGCCACTTACCCCTCCTTACATTCTAATGAAAATTACTTGCCCCAGGGCAAATGCAGCATCCATACCCACAATAATCAAGCACAAACTCCAGAAGCCATCCCATGACTGCATGAGGCACTGGGGAGACACCTATACATAAACCATAATACTAAGCAAATAGTCTACTGCTGAATTACATCCTCAGCTATAGTTCCAGAGATTTTTCTTACCTATTACAAATAAAGTTGCTGTGAGAAGTTATATACAAATCTTCATGTGAAAATATATGTATTAGTTTATTTTCTAACACATTAATAAAATTTCTGAAGCTGAGTATTTGTAAAGAAAAGAGGTTTATGTAGCTCACTGTTTTGAAGGATGAAAGTCCAAGACTAGCAGCCTCAGCTGTTCAACCTGTAATACAGACTCTTTCCACTCTGTCACAACATGATAATCAGAAAAGGAGCCAATTATTTACAGAAAAGTATGAACACATGGGGTACATTCACTTATAACAATCCACTCTCTTGGACCCATAGACCAGCACTATTGCTTCTGAGAACTACACCCACAATGACCTAATAACTTTATACTAGGCCCAATCTCTTAAAGGTACAGCTACAACACCAGCCCCCTGAGGACCAACCTGACACCATATAAGTCTTTGGAGGACAAACCATACTTGAGCATAGCATACAGTATGCTTTAATTTCTATTGAAGTGTAGTGCATCTGTAATACCATTCATATTTCTAAGGTATACAATTTTACTGGACACATGTGTGCAGTTTACAATTTTATAGGCAATTATAACTATGCACCCACCACCATAATCAAACTTTAAAGTATTTCCATTACCCCCCAAAAAATCCCGTGAGCAATTCTTTCCCTTCCCAGCCTTTAAAGACCACTATTCTGGCTTATATCTCTATCTTTGTCTTTTGAGAGTATCATATAAGTGGAATCACATATTGCATACTATTATGTGCCTGGCTTCTCACAATATACTTCTGAGATTTACACATATTTTGCATGTATCAGTAGTTTGTCTTCTTTCCTATTTCTGATTAATATTTCATTGTATGAATATAAAACGATCTGATTATCTGCTAACCAGTGAGTGCATTTGATTTCTTTTCTTTCTTTCTTTCTTTCTTTCTTTCTTTCTTTTTTTTCTTTGTATTTTAGGGAAAGGTCTACAGGGTATTCAGGGTCTCATTACTAATCAAGATCTCAGAAGCCAGGCATGGTGGTGCATGCCTGTAATCTCAGCACTTGTGAGGCTGAGGCAGGAGGATCAGTGCAAGTTTGAGACCAGCCTGGAAAGTAAGATAAAGGCCAGTCTGAACTGTATAACGAGACCTTGTCTCAAAAAAAGATAAATTAAAAAAAAAAAAATCCCAGAAATTCAGCACAGGAACAGTATACTAAAAGCCACTAGAGAAAAGAAACAGATCACATTTAAAGGAAAACCCACCAGAATAATTGCAGATTTCTCTTCACAAACCATCAAGTCAAGAAGAGCATGGAGCAAAGTACTACAAGTCTTGCAAGAAAACAAATTCCAACCCAGACTGATATACCCTGCAAAACTCTCTTTCAAGTTTAATGGAGAAGTGGAATACTTCTATGACAAAGAACAACTATGAATTTCATGATGACAAAGCCAACCCTACACAGTTTATTAAAAGATATTCTAGAGAGGGATTTAGATCTGACTCTTAGTGATCAGCCAGTTTACAACCTCCCAAGAGGTGGGGTTACAGGTGCATACCACCACGCCCAGTCTCAATTGCCATCTCAGTGTGCCCCAGGGGCGGGGCCAGCACAGCAGGCCCAGGGATCCAGGGATCGAACCCCTGGCTCCTGGGCCTGCTTGCAGGCACTCTAATCTACTGAGCTATTTGGCTTGCCCTGATTTTTTTTTTCTTCAATTTGGGCCACTTATTAATAAAACAGACAAACACCTCCATATAAGTTTTTACATTGTTTATTAATAAACACCTAGGCATGTGACTACTGAGTCATATAGTAGATATGTTTAATTTATATCTCTTTGTTCCTTTCTCATATTTTGAGACAGGGTCTCTCTATGCAGTTCAAACTGGCCTTGAACTCATTAGGTAGCTCAGGCTGGCCTCAGTCTTATGATGCTCCTTCTATTTCAGCCTCCCAAGTGCTGGGATTAAAGATAAGCACCTGGTCTACATTTTAGGTTTATATTAGCTACTTTTACCTTCATCTTACTTATCTAAATTAGATCCTATCACTTCTCATTTCACATGTTTGCTCACATATCTTTTAACTGCTTGTCTCATTGCTCTCCTGTGAAACTCATGCTATTAATCCTCATCCCCTGGATAAACCCAACTGCCCCTGTTCTTTGCACTATTCTGGAGCTACTTTGAGAAAAGCCATTGAATGCTCTCATATACAATGACAGAAATTGGTATCTTCTAAGCTCAAATGGCCATTTTACTGTGGGGACATCATTCTGTTCTTCTGGGAAGCTCATATTTTCCCAGCAGTGGTATCAATCCTAGCCTATCAACATTCATTCTCTTACCTCCTTTCTGCTGAGGTCCCAGTAGATGCGCTCTCAGCACAAGTTACGTATCTCCTTGCACCTCTACCATTTCTTGCCTTCTTTCCTTGTATTATAGGGGACAGTAGGGCTTGCTTCTGGTTGTTCAGTGCTAACTTCTCCACCTGGGCTTATTCTCAGTCTGTCTCATTGTACTGAATGGTCCTTTGCTTTGTATCTTGGGGTACTTACTATACTCAATAGCTACCTTGTTTGCTCTTTCTTTTCTTATGGTAATATCACTACTGTGGATCTAAGCAGCCAAGCAGGAGAGTTCTGAGGGTTTTGTTTTTCTAGGGGATGATCGGCTCTATTAGGTGGAAAATCATGGCCTCTAGATGAGCCAAAGGTTCTTGGGAGTCCCAGAGAGGTGAGGATTTATCCTTGAGGTAACTCCAATCTTTAGATTTCTGAGACCTCAACACTGGACATTCAAAAGCCCTTAAGAGCCTGGAGGAGATAGTCAAAGGATGCGAGCAGTAGGGGAAGCCAGCCATTTTGATCAGGAATGCCCCTTTTTGCACCTGTAATATTTCTATTAGGCAGAAGTTGGCACCTAACAACACTTAACAGCAACAGCTTTTCTAAAATCTGCCTTGACCTTTTGGTTATATTCCTAGCTGTTGTGTGCGAAGATGAACCTTTGTTTAGTTGCGTCGTTAGTCATACGTTGCATTAAATGCGTTGCTAATATACTTACACAATGGGTTTTTCCACCTTGGATTACAGATAATGGTAGTGATTGGAGAAAGTGAGGGAAGATTTGGGGTTGCCCAGCAGACAGTCACAAAGATCTGAAAATCTGAGAGGATTCTAGGCCTGGTAAGCCTCTGGCGCAGCACGAATTTCGCTCCTGAGCCCACCAACCGCTGCCCATGAACCACGCGCAACAGGCCGGGCGGGAGCCTATGGAAAGCACAGGACATTGAGAAAGGGGGAAGGAGCTCTCCCGGGAAATGGCGCTTCCGAGGCTCTGCGCAGGCGCGGTGGCCGGGGGGCTTGCGCGCGCAGCCGCTGCGGGACCAGCTTGCGGCGGAGGGGGCTGCGGACGCGGGTGCAGGTAACTGGTGCTCCAGGGCCCCTGCTTTGGACCTGGGGTCAGGTCCCCGGCTCGGAGCGCGCCGCTGGGGCGGGATGCGGGTGGACAGTAGTGGTCCCCGGGGCTACCTCCGCAGGTTGTGTGTTTGTGGGGTGACCCTTTGCCACATGTTTGTCCTTACCCCGGACTTTTATCTTCCGGATACCTGTAGCATCCTTTCTCTCTGGTCCTCATCACCCAAAGGGCCTCCAGGCGATGCGAATAGAGGACTCCCGTAGGGAAAACCGTCCCTCACCTTCCCCGCCCCCCACCCCTCCTTCATGCCCCGCCCCCACCCCGCCCCCCTGAACGCATGCATGCGCCCCTTTTTCTGAGACTCGGTGGTAAGCTCCCTGGAGACCGAGCCCAACGCGCGTCCTCACCTATGAGCCCCCGGTGTGGTCACCACTACCAGAGGCGCCGGTACCTGGGAGGCGCCTCACGCACACCTTGGCAGAGGAGGAAGTGCCGCTGTGCACGCCCTGTGCCTGGCCTGGGGCTCGGGGCTGGGTCACTACAGGGGTAAATGCGGTGGCGGGCGCGCCTCCTCCGCTTGGCCTCCTCCGCTTGTTGCTTCGGACACGGAGTTCTCTGTTTCACCTTTCCTTAGAATGGAGGCTCTGCCCGAGCGCCCCGTGCTCCCGGCTCTTTGTCACGGCTCAGTCATTTGTGAAATAATGCAGGCCTGCAACACAAGGCCGGAGAGCCTCACACAAGCGTAGATGGTTGAAACGAGTTTTAAACACTGAATGAAAGTTGGGAAAAATTAAAAATTAAGAAAAAAGTAAGTTTGGTAGAAGATGGGAAGGATGCAGCATCCCAAGGAGAGGAATAACTTGGCCCGAGGATAGGGGAGCAGTGAGGCTCGGAAAGGGGAGGTTTTCCTTTGTCTGTGATGTCCACAGGGTGGGACTGAGAGCTTGAGGTGCGGTCCTCCCTGCCCTCTCTCAGGTTATACTCCGCTCTGGTTGAACTTTACCTGAGACTGTTGGCCAGGACAGTGAAGGAGCGTAAGCCCGGGCGTGACAGAAGCACCTTACACATCAGAAGAAATTCACTGGCTACAGTGAGACCAGACTGAAAAAGCCTTCCTGGGGCAGTTTCAGTGGAGAGCATGGAGATGCTCTAGGGAAATGGAGTTGCTAGAACTTGGTCATTAACTATGTAAAACTTAAGGAGCAAGAGAAATATGACAGATTTGAGAGGGGGCAGAAATTAAGTAAGTTTCTGACTGTATCCTTGGGAACAGGGAGCCTTTTCTGATAAGATTTTTAAGTAGTAAGTCTGAAATAACTGCTTTCTCAGAGGACATGTTTTTGTTTTTTTTTTTAACCAGTGCATAGCTCCTTGGCTTTTGACCTATGCAGAGAATTATCCTTTAATACAGTAGTTGAACTAGGTCTGTTCCACGTCTCCTAAGGCTGTGTATGTGAACCATACCATGTCTTTAGGAGTAACAATTTATTTCATTTATCTATGTCATATATATATGGGGTTTTTTTTTTTCCTTTTTTTTTCAGAGTTACTACAAGACTATATACTGGATCCCTTGGAAGCCTTAATATTTGACTGTATAGTACCTGTTTGTGGACTGTACTAATACTCAAAATAATTTATATGGGATTGGAACCCTGCTTGTAATACACAGTGCAAGCTCTAGTGCCCTTGAACAAGATGACAGCCATCTTCGAAGACCCTCCAGCTCTGGCCTCAAGTCAACAAAACAGGATCCCACAAGTAAATACTTCTGAGAACCAAGGAGCTATCTTAAGAGAAGACATTGCTGATGTAGAGTCTTTCAGACAAAAGTTCAGGTTGTTTCGTTACTCACAAGAGGCTGGACCCAGGAAAACCCTGACTCAACTCTGGGAGCTCTGTGTTCGGTGGTTGAGACCAGACATTCATACAAAAGAACAGATTTTAGAACTATTAGTGTTTGAGCAATTCCTGACCACTTTGCCTGGGGAGATCAGAATTTGGGTAAAGTCACAAAACCCTAAGAGTATTGAGGAGGTGGTGATGCTGGTAGAGGATTTAACACAAACATCTGAAGAAAAGGAAGGTGAGCTTCGTACATGGAGAGGGGAAGTGGGGAAATCTCTTCACAGTGTGAAATAAACTCAGAGGAAGGATTTTACCCCTAAGGAGGAGTCTTAAAACTAAAATTTAAGGATTAAATTATATAATCAAGGATTAGAGATTAAGGAACTATTCCTCCTTACAGAGTACTGCCAATGAAGAGTTTACTATGGGGCTTCACTCTCAGAGACCCAAATTTTGGGAAAGTACCATGTTGCAATTATAGATCAGAGAGGAGTCAGAAAACCCACTGTTACACACAGCAGTTTGCTGTATGACCGCAAAATAAGGTCCACACAATTTCTCTCTCAGAACTCCAGGTAGAATGAATTCTACCTATCACTGTAGCATGGTGCTTCTCTCAAATTAGAGATGGTGTGGCTACCCCATAATAGGAAGTTGACTGCTATCATGTATTAAGGGAGGACATTTTCTTTAATCTTCCTTTTCCTTTGATTATGCAATTTTAATTTTTATTAGTTGTCTCTAAGATTCTGCAGGTAATCTCAGAGGCAGAGTTGGTTCCTGAGACCGGCTTGGTGCCTTCGCTCAACACATTAACATGACCCTTGAGCTAGGACTAGAAGTGAAAGAAATGCCATTTTACCTGAATATATCGTGTAATTAGAAATATTTAAAAGTCTTTAATATTTTAAACACAAGAGTTTATGGAGGGGCCGGCGAGATGGTTCAGTGGTCTAAAGCGCCTGCTTAGGAAAGCTCAGGCAACTGGAGGGACTGAGGTTCGATCCCCGGCACTACATGCTGCGCCAGCCCCACCACCAGGGCAGGCTGAGCCAGCCATAAAAAAATAAAGAAACAAATAAATAAAATAAAAATTTGGGCCGGCGAGATGGTTCAGTGGTCTAAAGCGCCTGCTTAGGAGGGCTCAGGCAACTGCGGGGACTGCAGTTCGATCCCCGGCACCACATGCGCCAGCGCCACCACCAGGTCAGGCTGAGCCAGCCACAAAAATGAATAAATAAAGAAACAAACACAACAAGCAAATAAATAAATAAATAAAATTAAAAAAAAAAAAAAAAATTTATGGAATGAAGGAAGTCAGTTTTCCTGAGTTTAGGAACTGAAGGGACTGATGAGGTAGGGAAAAAATCTCAGGTTTTTTTTTTTGGCTGTTCTGTTTTCAAAGAGTGGTGAAACTAGCTATTCTGTTTGTTTCTTGCCTTTGCTCTAGAGAAACTTGAAACATTGTGGTACTATGAAATGTGTATTTTAGTTTTTATTAGTAAATCCCAGTACACAGCTCCTATCATCTTGTAGCTTCTTAAGTAACCGGAGCAGTAACTGTTTTGTTAGAATTACCTCTTTTTCCTTGGCACCTAAAATTTGTGCCAGGACAGCAGCTGAGCTATCCAGGTGAAAGGCAATACTTTTATTATTTATAATGAGCTCTTTCCGTGGGCACCTGACCTTGTTTTTTTTGTTTGTTTTTTTTTGCGAGACCTGGGTTCAAATTCATGACCTTGCACTTGCCAGGCAGGCCCTTGTGCCACAGAGCTATCCCCTGAATTTGATTAACAGATTTTGAATAACCACCACTTGGAGCCTGATTGCTGAGGGAACCAACCTCACTTAGAGTTGGACCTGTAAGCCTTGCCATCCCCCTCTTAGGGGCAGAAGTCAATCTCATCTATTTGCAGTATCCTGAAAACCCCCGAAAGCATAGGGTTTGAGAACTTCCAGACAACTGAACATATGGAAGTTAATAGAGGAAAAGGTCATGGAAAAAATTTATATCCCCATGTCTAGGCTTTAGCCCATTTCAGAAGCTCCCAACCTTTTCCTGTGTTTTGCACTATAAGTCTCTTTCCTCTAGCTTTTCCGCTGTATCCTTCGTAATACCAGGTAAGCAATAAAATGTTTTTCTGAGGTCTTTGAAGTGTTAGAATGGTTCCGCCCCAAGGTGGGGATCATAGGAACAATGATTTATGGCTGTCAGAGGTTCCAGATACCAGGCTTGGTGTCTGAAATGGGGGACAGTGTTGTGGGACTGAGACTTCAACCTGTAGCATGTGCTGCTGCCTGCAAATAGTGTCAGAATTAATTGGGAGGATCCCAAGTTGGAATCCACTGGAGAGTGCATTGCATAGTTACATGGTTGGTGGCGGGAACCCCCAGGAACACACCTGGAATCACTGAAGAGTTGTATTAATAGTAGGAAAAATTTGTGTGCTTTTTCTACTCTATATATATCTTAGAAACATATACCATATATATATAAAGATTTTTTAGTATGAAAAAAATTTTAGTCTGAAGATTCATTTGAAGTACTTGGACTGGGGCCAGGGAGATAGCTCAGTGGCTTAAGCGCCTGTCTGGCAAACACAAGGTCCTGAGTTCAAGCCCTGATACCAAAAAAAAGAAGAAAAGACTGATTTTCTTCCTCTCCTCTAGCTCCAACTGTTGAAGATTCTGCTGTTTATCAACAGGATAACTCAGGAGCAGATAACCTGGTTGCTATTCCAAATACTGAGACATGTGTAAGTTTCCTTTCAGTGGTTTTCACTCTGAAATGAATACTTAACTGAGCTCTTAGTAGTATAAGTGAACTAAAATAGTACAGGAAACTCACAGTTCATTTTCACATGCTATTTATGTGAGAGCAGTGTCATAACAACTCTGACTCAAAACACAGATGTTTCCTAAAAATCACCAGTTACTCCTAGTAAAATTATATAGAAATACTATGTTGTTACTATGATAAAGATCTCCAGCTAGATAGTGTTGGAAAATAAAAAGCAGTTTTCATAATGTCTGAACAATTGTGCTGTCAATCAGTATTTTCTAAACAGTCTAGCCAATGTGATAAGGTGAGAAGGAAATGAGAATATAAGTGTTAGTATGAAAGAAACAAATTAGACCTCAGAGAATATTATTGTCCATTTCGAAAACCTCACAGAATCAAACAAGTACTGAAATGAATGTAATACCATGTCAGAAAGGCAGATGGTTACAGATCAACATGTTTTCTATACATTAATTGCTAATTAGGAAATAATGTTATTCACAGAAGTAGTAGTGCTATAACAGTCCAATAATGAATTCAGAACATTCCCTGGAACTTGTGGATGTTACTTTTATCTTGAAGAAGGCTCTCTACAGGTGTGATTGAGTTAAGGGTTTCAAAATGAGGAATTCATCCTGGATTATATGAGTAGGCCCTAAATACCATCACAAATGTCCTTATTAGAAGTTTTAGTATGAAAAAAATTTTAGTCTGAAGATTCATTTGAAGTACTTGGACTGGGGCCAGGGAGATAGCTCAGTGGCTTAAGCGCCTGTCTGGCAAACACAAGGTCCTGAGTTCAAGCCCTGATACCAAAAAAAAGAAGAAAAGACTGATTTTCTGATACACAGTGATGATACACAGTCTGATACACAGACTGATACACAGTGATGATGCAAAGAGAGGCAGTTGGTTTTTTTATTTTTTTAATTTTTCATTTATTTATTTGGTACAGGGTCACGCTCTGCAGGGACCGGCATTGCATGCGGTACTGGGGATCAAACCCGAGTCCTTGCACTTAGCAGGCAGGAACTTAGACTGCTGAGCTATCTTCCCAGCCCAAGAGAGGCAGTTTGAAGTGACAGGGCCAAAGCTAAGGAATATAGCAGCTATTGAAGCTGCAAAAGGCCAGGAACTGCCTCCCTGGAGCTTCTAAAGGCAACACAACTGTGCCTTTATGGTCTCCAGAACTGTGAGGGAATATATTTGAATTGTTTTAACCCACTGAGGTTATGGTAATTTATTTATGATATTATATCCCTAGAAAGCTGCTACAGGTACTGAAAGACTCTTGTACCACCTGTCAAATTTCATGCAGAGCACACAGTAGAAAATGTAATGTCAGTTTGCTTGTTTGTAAACAGAACCTCCACAGGCATGTTATTGAACATAGAGGATGATTGCTGTATGTAGACTAGAAGTTAAAACATGGAAGACGCCTGGAGGTATGAATAGCCTATTCTGCAAGTTTGGGCTTTGGAAATGCACATCATACTCTTGATTTCTGATTTTTTAATCCCAGAAATCAGTGCATTAGGGTTAAGTTCAGTGTTAGGGTTAGGGTTAACACCCAAGACTGAATGGGAGAAGAGATAATGCAATTTCTCTATTCTGTATCACTTCAGATAGTCATATAATAGCTACTGTAGTTCATTTTAGAATTTTTAAAACTGAAATCCTATTAAAAGTACTAGTTTATATCCTAACTAATTTTCTGAATCAGGGCTGGCCATGTAGCTCAGTGTATTAAAGTGCTTATTTAGGCAGACAGAGGGACCAGGGTTTGATCCCTGGTATGCCATGCCAATGCTGCCATAGGGGAGCAATTGAAACTGGGTGTGGTGGCCTGTGCCTGTAATCCCAGTGCGTGGGAGGCTGAAAACAGGAGTATCACTATGAGTCAGATCTTTGTAGTGAGACCCTGTAGATCCTGCACTAAATACATTAAAAGAAAAATTCTGAACCCAGCCTGATTGGGAATAACATAATGAAAAGGACTGTGTTTGGTCTTCTAGGATCCGATAGCATTCAAAGATGTGGTCATGAGCTTTTCCAGAAGAGAGTGGAAGAAGCTGGAGCCTTCTCAAAAGGAGCTGTTTAAGGATGTGCTACTGGAAAACTTAAAGCACTTAGAATTTCTGGGTAACGATGCTTTCTTAATGTCCTAGCAACTAAGCTGGCTTTCTTTCCATCCTCTGTTATGGAAAGATTGGTGCAATGTGTTAATTTACTCTCTCCCTGTCCTATGCTTTGTTTTGGATGGTCATCCAGGAACTAATGATTGATCTTAAAAATGGATTCTAAAATCTACTTTTCTGTGATGTTTCCTCCAACAAAAAGGTCTTTGCTTCATTGTTTGGAAGTGTGGAGACTTGTTTTCCCCATTTCCCCATCTGATTCCAATATTGAAATCTGTGCTTGATAGCGTCTTTTCTCTTGCCTGGATGGCCCAGTGCTGTACATGCACGTTAATGTATCTTATTGTATGCGTAACCATTTTCCATTTTTCTCTCTATGAGCAGGCTTTCCAGTTTCCAAATTAGATTTGATTTCCCAGCTAAAATGGGTTGAATTACCAAGACTGGTAGAAAGAAAACTCTTAAAGTACTCCAGGACAGGTAAGTTGGTGAAAGTTCATAATGAAGCAAGAACAGTTATTTATCAAGTGATTTGGAAAGAGCCTTTGTTGGGGAGGCTTGATGAAAAAATATAAGGATAATAAGATGAACTCACCTTCTAGATTGTTATTTTCTTCATACTGGAAATTAAACTTGCCTTGGAAATGCTAAGTAAGTGTTATTCCATTGACTTATGTCCTCAGCCCTTATTTTATATTTTTAATGTAATTCTATTTTGAGAGAGACTCATACTAAATTCTTTGGGCTAGCCTCAGACTTGTGATCCTCCTTCTGCCTCAGTCTAGTGAGTGCCTAGGATTACAGGTGTACCAACAAATGCAGCAGCTGGATTTTTTTTTTTAATCAGGGAACTAGGAATTGAACTCAGGACCTTATACTTGTCAAGCAGGTTCTGCGCCATTGAGCCAACTCCTCAACCCTGTAATTTATTCATAAACAGGGTCTTGCTCTTCTTGTAGTTGAGGTTGGCTTTGAACTCAGTAGCCAGGATAGTCTCAAATTAATGATACTTGTTCTGCCTCAGTCTCCTGTGTTCTGTGATTACAAGTATGTGCTACTACAACCAGCTCTTGATTTTTTTTTTTTTTCTTAATGGGATTGACTATTGGTTTGGGTCCTTTGAGAAGTAGATGCCAACACATGATTAACTATATAGGAGATTTATTGGGGCAAATTCCAGTGAAGAAAGATGGGGAGGCAGTTGGGTGAAGCTAGAAGAGCTATAAGAACATAATGCAGGTCTGACACCTGTATATGAGAAAGAAAAGGAAAGTTTGTTGTATGTTATGAGTCGGTGCCGAAAGAAGCAACAAGAAGACCCGATGAATTTTGCTCAGAGGACTCACTGAGGCTCAAATTGAGCCCAGAACCCCCAAGCATCTCAGCTTTATTTTGGGCTAGTGAACATGATCCTCACCTGAGGACCACATTCTCTATTGACTTCCACCTTTTCCCTATCACTAGGTTCACACAAATGCTAATTAGAAACATTCCAAGCAGGGGAGGAGACAACCTTTAACATCTCAAGCAAGGGAGGAGACAACAAACAGGGAGCCATCAGGATAAGCTGTTTTGTGCCTTCTTGAAACCCAGCTTCCAGGAATTCCCAGTAACAGACTACAACTGTTCCTGGCTTTGTTTATTGCTCTCTGCTTCTTGAGATGCTAATTTCTTATCTCTACAAAAGTTGGTGAGGAGGAGTTCATTTTTAAGACAAGGTCTCAATGTATAGTCTAGGCTGGCCCTAAATTTGCTGCATAGTCCAGGCTGGCCTCCTATTTTTAGCAGTCCTACCTCAGACTCCTAAATATGTAACTATAAGCCTTTGGAAGCACACCTGATTTGAAGGATTTTTGGGTTTGGTGTTTATTTGTTTGAGACAGTTTCTCACTAGGTAGCTCGTGCTGGTCTTGAATTCACTGTGTAGTCTGTGTTGGCCTCAGACTCACAGCAAACCTCCTGCTCAGCCTCTGCCTCCTGAGTGCTGGAATTGTAGGTGTGTGCCACCACATCTGGCTATTTAAAAAACAAAAGGTCTTGAACCAGAGTCACCTGTCAGAGGTGTACTGTTGCTCATCAAAAGAAGGCTAAGTATCCCTGTGCCTTATCTTTAATAGGAATCATCCATAGAAAAGTGGTGTAAATGCAGAGGTGGGTTCACAATTCTAGCAGGAACTGTTTAGTAATGTCCCTCAAGAGGAGATCTGAGAGCTGCAGTTTTTGTGGACACCAAAGAGAGATACCAAAGCAAAATTCTTGAGTAAAGTGAAGCATGCTACAGTAATAGCACCTGTAAGAAACTCTGAATAGAGATGGCCCCAGATTTATGATGGTTTATCTTAAGATGCTTTAACTTCAGGATGCTGTGAAAATAATACACATTAAGTAGAAACTTAGCTTAGAATTGCAAATTTTGGATCTTTTCCTTCACTAGCAATATTTAGTGTGATATTCTTATAATCCTAAGCACTGATAGCAGGCCAAACCTCCCAGTCAGCCACATGATCATGAAGGAAAACCTATGCTGTATAGTGTTGAAGGGTAAGTAGGAGTTCATCCATCCAGTTGACAGCACATATAGTGATTCCGTTTTTGTT